>WEZZ01022090.1:66052-114137 GCA_013400585.1 Chloropsis cyanopogon | reverse complement strand
ACCACTACCTTATTATAGGATAAAGAAAAATTAAATAAGCACCTTGTTTTCCAGCTTTGACCTACCAAACAAAAATGGTAGAATAAACAGGTTTTGCCAGATCGTTCTCCACAAAATATTTAATTTCCAAGCTAAATGTTCAGAGAGCACTCTGGATTCTCATTCCTGGTCAGAAACACTAAAGATGATGCTGGAAATAACCACAGAAAGCATGGATGGGATGGTACAGTTGGTTATTTTTCACTCCAGTTTATGTTGATGAACTGAGCAAAGATAATTTAATCATTTCAGCTTTTGCCTTTCTTTAACCCCATGCTGTTCATACTGTTCTCTTTGTAGTCACTGAACAAGAGACTAAAGTGCCCAAGAAAACCATCATCATGTAAGTGCTGATTTTTTTTTTTTTTTGGGTAACATTTGTGGTTTTTTTGCCTTGCTGCCTCTGCATGATCCAATAACAAGCTTGTGTCCATTGGCCATGCAAGTGTGTTCATTCCCAGCCCACCAGATCCCACAGGATTCTGTGCCATGTGAAGTGATCACCTTAAAAAAAGTCCTTTTGTTCTTCTCCAAAAATAGCAGCACTGGTGTTAGACACAGCCTGGAGCAGTTATTTTGTGATATTACACAGGAAAAATATTCCCCCTAATGCTGGTAGAGTTTCACAAGAGCTTGGGAAGGTAGAATCTGACTCTCCATGGTGAATGAAACCAGCTTTGAAAACTGTCTACCTGAAAATACCCACCAATTCAACAAATATCTCAGAGCTTAGAGTGATTTCTTCTGGCTTTATTTTAAATTTTTCAGGAAAGCCTTGTATGATGAAGCAGAAGGAAGATGAATATTTTTATTCCCTTCTATCTCTATATTTCTAATATAAATAATTGTCCTGATGACTTGGTGTTTTTAGACACTTTCAGCCTGGTTTATACTGGATGCCTATAAAATACAAGGATTAATTACTGCAAAAAGCAGTATTTTCTCAGTCATACATAGCCTAGAAGCCAAGCAGCCCTTAAAATCTTAATTTATCTTCTGAAGTACCATAGAAAAATGCACAATAAAATTGTTTCATGTGCTGGAATGGGGGCAGTGACCTGTGACAGGATTTCAGAGCAGCTCCAAGCCACTCCAGCCATGTCCTGAGGCAGGAGGTAGTTTTGCAGTGGATATTTTGGGGAAATGCCTTCCCTCAATAGCTGCACTATTGCCAAAATCAGCCCTTGACTTGGGCATGAGGCTTAAGGGGATGAATTTTATTTTTGTTAGATATAAAATTGCAAGTGAAGGATGGTAAAGAGTTGCTTATCTTTTATCCCTTTTATTGTTTTCTGTGAGGATTATTCCTTTAGACCTGGGCATTTGGCTCTTTTGGAGGCAGCGGTTTGTAAGTTGTCCCCCCTTCCAGAAGTTGCAGATAAGCTCAGTTGAATTTCCAGCCATTAGATCTTTTTCACCCTGCAAAAACCAGAAAATAAAGTGTTTTTACCTGTACTGCCTCAAGGACCAGGATTCAGACTGGGACAACTGAACAGAGAGTTATTTTTTTTAATATCACATTCAGAAATATCGTGAGAAAGTTGTGAGCAGGAGGGAATCTCAGAGCTACTCCACATCTAAAACTTGTGAAATCTCATTTATCCCCATCTCTGTGCCTGTATCTGGAGCCAGCAGCATTAATACTGGTGGATTAAATAATACTCATTAATACAAAATACCATCAGTTAGGCTGATTTCTAGATTTCTGAGATTCTCAATTCCATAGGCTGCTGTTCAGGACAGCTCCAGAAGGGATTCCTAGATCAAGGGCTGCAGCCTCAAAGGAGTTTGGTAAATTTAGGAGTGGGCTCTCAGGCAGAAATTCCCCTCCTTTTGTGGTCATGAACTTTAAATAAGAGTGGACCTCACCTGAAATTGGGATAGTGGTGGGGGAAAGTTTGGGAATAATTCTGTAAGGGCAGATTCCAACTCTTTATGATGGACAGAAGCAGCTTTAAAACTGCTGGCAGAAAATAATTGAGAGATGGGATTGAACCATGTCCATATCTGCAAATCCCAGACCCCAAAAAACCCATTTTAACTTTGCAACATAGATCATGGTCTGCTGCAAGCACCCAAGGACTCATTCTCGTTTAAAATTATTTAATTCTGTGTAATTCAGAAAGGCACCACGGCCACTAGGAAGGCTCTGCACAGACCTTAAAGGTCCATGGAAAAACTGCAGAAAACTTAGGGAAAAGAGTAAAGCAGTGGAAATGAGCAGTAGAGGAGAGGGTGCTCTGCAAGGAAATAAATCTCCCTGTAGCTGCTCCAGTCCTGGACTCCACCATGTCCTCAAAGGGAGAGATTAATGGTGGAAACGAATCTCCAGAGGAGAAGGAAGCACAGGTTTACAAAAAAAACACCAGAAGATGAGAGAGGCTGCAATAAATCCAAGAGGGTTAGTCTTCCATGATGAACCTATAAATAAGTTCTCCATTCTCAAGGGCAAAAGTCAGAGCAGAGATGTCTGAAGAGCAGAGGGGGTGACCTTCAGCTCCATGTGGTTGTAACTGGAGAATGGTGAGGAGGAACAGAGGAATGAAAAAGCTGCTGTCTCTATTCTTAATTTCAGTTCAGGCCACTGTTTGACCCTTCAGTTAATTCTTTGGTTTTCACCCCATTCCTTGGAGGTACGGACAGAATCTCAACACATCAACAAAAGGAGTTTTCTTGTCATTTCCTCTGGAGCAGATGTGGGGCATTGGCTTCCTTGTGCTTGCCAGAAAAACACTGGCAGAAATGTATTTACCTAAAATAAAGGTAAGAAACACCACAGGAAAAACTTGCAGGAAAAAACTGCATACTAAATACATAAATTAAGAGCTCTGAATCCTGGGTTTAGGCCTTGGGTTAGAAGGCACTTTTAAAGATAATCTACTCCAACCCCTTGCTGTAAGCATGGACAATTTCACCTTGATCAGGCTACTCAAAGCCCTGTCCAGCCTGACCTTGAATGTTTCCAGGGATGAGGCATCTACCACCAGCCCAACTTCAGTCAAAAAATCTAAAGTAAAGCCAGCAGAAAGATGCTGAGAAATCATAATTATGCATCCCAATTTGGCTTGGTTTTCCTGTGTCTATTGGAGGCAGTAGGATCAGGCTGTGTCTGCACTAATGGTATTGTGAAGAGTAAAAACAAATTCATTTTGGCATAGATGACTTGTGCAGGAGATGTTCTAACTTTCTTTTCCTGGTCATCTCCACATTTTAAGGGTTAATCCCTTTCAGTGTAACTGTTCTGCATGAGGAAATGGAGATCTCTGGTCTCAAAAGAGGCTGTAATAAAAAAAAAGAGAGAGATATGTTATGTTAATTAGATATTATTAGGAAGACACTAACTACTGCAATAAAGGGCATTTAGCCATTGAGGTGGATGGAATAAGGATTTTAGGCAAGGATACTCAGGAAAAGGTTAAAGTCTTTGAGTGTTTAAAATTTTGGGGGGTCCAAAGTAGCACAGTGGGTGATCAACATGAGCACATGAAGTGCAGCAGCAGCCAGCAGAGCATCTCTCAGCTGGAAGTGCTCGTTGTGCGCTCACACCCGAGGAGGTCCATGGAGCTGGGGTTTCCCTGGGGAAAAGGGCACTGGGGCTGTCCCTGGATCAGGAATTGGAGATGGGCATGTGGGTGTGTGTGCTGGGTGCGTGTCCCTCCCAAAATGACCGCTTCCCCAAAGCTGGACTGCTCACCCAAACTAACCCCACGCGGCGCCTCGGCCGACCGCGGCATGTGCTGCTGGAGTGTGGCTCCCCAAAAAGTCTGCTCTTCCCGCCAACTCCACCCCTTTCTGTCGTCAGAGAGGAGACCATAACCACGGTGGTGAAGAGCCCAAGACAAAGGGGAAGGGTTTCTCCTGCACGTTCTCCCTCAGGGCATTCTCCTTCCCGCTCCCCACGGGCGGAGCCGGTTCCGGAGCCGGTTTATGTCTCCAAGATCAGGCAGCCTGCCCACAGACACGAGCAGGAGGCAGCTCCAAAGTCTGCTGCTGTTCCCAGGCTTTATGTCACAGAACACGAGGACATGCAAGGGGCAGCGGCGAGAGACGTTGTTGTGGAGAGCACAGTGGAAGAGAAAAAGCCCAAGTGGGTCGAAGTGGAAGAAATAATTGAATTCAAGGTGAAAAAATCGCCAAAGCCCACGAGGAAAAGAGGTTCTTCCCCAGCAAAACAAGAAAAGGATGACTCAGGGGTGTTAACGTTCACTTTTCCCAGCTCAAGGCCGAAGCGCTCCCCAGAAGATGATCCAAACACAAACAACTCCAACAATAAATTGGTGGAACAGCCAAAATCTCTGCCCAATGAGGGTCTCTCTGAAGGTGACATCCAGCCTCTGGTGTACACGACCGAGCAGGAAGGACCTCAAGTCAGCAGCGAAGAGAGAAACTCCCCGTGTGGGTCCGAACAATTAGGAAGTGATTCATTTATGGATTATGGAACTGAAGGAAAGAGCTGCCCTCAGGAGCCACGTGCTGACACCGGGTCAGGCACCGCCTCCCCTCTGCTTGCCTGCGGGGGTGAGCCTTTGGTCTTCAGTTTTGGGACAGCTGCTGGAGACCAACATGAAGTTCTGTTCTCCCCAGCGAGTCCAGAGAATAAGGAAGGGGTTGATGAAGTGGATGTGTCTTGGCCTGTTGGAGAGGAGGTCCCTGAAGTAATCCAGGACGTCCTTCCCGAAGAGGACAACGTCATAGTGGACGAGCCAGAGGAGCTGCACACAGACGACATCAGCACCCGGGACCGCAAGATTTTAACCCACAACGGCAAACTCCTAACTCTGGAGGACCTGGAGGATTATGTCCCTCGAGAAGGCGAGACCTACAGGTGTGAGGATCAGAAGCAGACGGCGGAGAAGCCCTGCGAGATCTCGGTGCTGCAGACGGAGATCAACGAGCCGACCGTCGGCAAGCCAGTGCTGCTGAACCTGGTCAGGCCCGTGGTGCCCGAGCCCAGGCAGAGGTTCTTCAGCCAGTACGAGGAGCACGTCCCCGGGGCCGTGTTCGTGTCAGCCTCGGGCCCCTCCAACATCTCCTTCCGCGTCGGCGATGCCCGCACGGCCCCGCCCGGGCCCTCCTTCACGGTGAAGCCCTCGTTCTGCACCGAGGTCCAGCGCTCAGCAGACCACGGGCAGTCCAGCTTCAAAACTGAAGTTTCCACCAGAACACTCAGCTACGGGACTGTTGGCGAGCCTGTCACCTTGCACATCAGCACAGAAGACCTCTCCCAGAGCTGAGCAGATCAGATGCAAGCGTAGTTTTTAACACCAAAGAAAGCAGCTTTATGTAAAAAAAAATTTTAAAAATTGAAATTGTAGGCGAGGGGAATTGGTGGCAAAGATTATGAGGTAACAAGTACAGGGGAATACCTTAGAGGGAAATGTATTTAAATATGATGTGTCAAGCTTTTCCAGTCTTAAAGGGAACAGTCTGTCAGAACAGTTTGTAACTTTAAAAGCTTTGGTCTAGGTGAACATGTATCATTCCATAGTGGAGCAGTGATGGGAGGTTTAGGAAAAGCCTGATTCTTCTACCTATGACAGAAATATACATGAAGAAGTGTGGTTTTCTTGTCCATGAACTTAATAATTTCTTCAAGTGCCAGTTTTTGGTGTGGCAAGGAGGTGAAAGTATCTAAGCTTTTCAGCATCCTTCAGTAGCCCAGGACAGGGGGTGTCTCCTGTCACCGTGTGGGCCCAAAGGTCTTGAAGCTTTACTCTGCTTTGACTCTGCTCTACACTTGTGACACCAATTAGCTCTACCAAAATTTCTTCATAAACCTTTCAACATGCACAGTCTGGTTGCATTTTTTTAACCTTCCGCCATACAATGAGATATTCAGTAGATATTACATATACCAGGGATTCAAAGGGCTGCTCAGGCCTTTTGGTTGAAATCCCAGTTTGACTCTAGTCAGTGGAGAGTCCCACTGTCATGAGGAAGCAAGAGTTTTGTTGTTCTCTTCTGCTTTAAGTGAAAAAGACTATTTTTTCTAAATGGCTGATACTTTCAAATCCACTTCCTAGTTGTCTGATAATGTAGGTTTCATTATTCTGCATTCTAGTGTGGTGGATTTGTAAACCATATCTTTTGAAATATAATTTAGTTAACATGCACTGAAAGATTAAAGTGCTGCACAAAATTTCTGCATCTGCAATCAAACATTAACAAATACAAAGAACCACAAATGTGGCCTTCAAAGGACCACAAATGTAGTCTTTGCCAATAAATATGACTGGATGAGTATTTTTTCTCCTGAATGTGCCAGTGGTGAAACATTCCTGCTAACAGATTGATCCACGATGTCCCTTATATGTGATAAGAGGAATTTACCACTGAGCTACAGCAAAGTAGCAGGAGCACAAAGACAGATTTAAAAAAAAAGAAAAAAAAAAAAGAGAGAAGAAAGAGCTTTACATAAATACTCAGTTGAAACATAGATCTTTTCCAAATGTAATGGGCTGCCAGTTGCAATTGCATCATATTACTGTAACCAGGAAGGTGGAGATGAACTGGAGATGAACTGTGGAGTTCCTCTGGAGCTTTGCAGCAGGAATGCTGCAAGATGGGGAGGCTGAGGTGCACTGAGCACAGCCCATCCCTGTTGGCTTCACCAAAAATGGATGTTGCCCAGACCTCCAACAAGCTGCTCTGAAAAGAGATGAGCTCCCAGCAAAAAGTCTTGGTGTCAGATGGAGCTCGTTGATCTCAGCAGGACCCTGCACTGGCCCTCTCTGGTGACAGATGTGGGGTGAAAAGTCCCCACACCCTGTCCCAGCTGAGCTCTGTAGAGGTGTTCATTTGTGGTTTAGGGAAACCAGAGTTGTTCAGGCACAGCTGAATTTCTCAGCAGCGTGAGGAGAGAGTGTGGAGTGAGTTTCTGCCTTGGGAAGGAATGGATGATGTTGGCTCAGTGTTTCCCAGCCAGGTGACATTCAGGAGCTTGTTCTGGAGGACTGGGGCAATATTCCTGCCAACAGGGAATGAAGTCACGAAAGGTGCTTGTAGAAAAGTTATTTTTTTGTCCCTTCTGCAGCTGCACCTTGTGCTGACTAAAATGAACATGTTGATTTCACAGCCTTTCACTTTCAACATCCGCTCAGGATGTGTTGTGCACTACCTTCATGATGTAGGATGCTTTTCCAGTGGGGAAGGAAATCAAGCTTCCTTTATGGTACTATCCCATTTTTTATAACATCTCCTTGGTTTATACTGTTCGTTTTATAATGAAGCAATATGATGGATATATATATTAGTGCTTTTTTCATATATTGCACTGTACATTGGAAAGTAACAAACACACAACGGGGAAATGCTTTCGAAGCTAAAAATATTTCTTTCATTTTGAGCCTGATTCTGATCGCACTTATTCCAGTATCAGTCTTGAATAATTCCACAGAAGGAAGTGGATTTCATTCAGATTTATGAAGATATTGCTGAGAAAAGAATTTGTCCTGTGATTGTGTTCAAAAAATGTAATATTCCAACAAAAGATAATGAGGATATGTACAGGAACATGGAGGTTTCCTCCTGTTGTGGTCAACACTCAGGTTTTTCTAAAGAAGCTCTAAGGCTGCACTTCAGATGGTCATAGAAGAAATAATTTGATTCATTAGCTCAAAGCAATTAACATCTGTTTACATTTTCTTTTGAAATTTAAGCAAAACAGAATCAATTGAAGGGAATTTTAAAAATCCTATGCAGGGCTCTGTTCAAAAAGTGAAAGGTTTATGAGAAGTTCATTATATATACTTTAAAAATATTTTCCTAGAGGTTAAAAATTATGCTTGTAAGTGATTAAACTGTGTAGATAACTAATGAGATGTGTGGGGATTTATTTCCTGTAGATGACAAGATACAGCTGTATGAAAGATTTTAATACAATGAATGTTTTACTGAAATTCCTGGAGGTAAATGGGTATTAATAAAGTGGAAACTTCAGTTTGCTTGAGATACAAAAAAGAAAAAAGAAAACCACACACAAAAAAAAAGTCAAGTGCAAGATATGCTGTTAGATGCTGAGTTTAAATCAATAAATGTCTTGCATCAGCTGTCACTGGACTCGTTGGGTTTCTGTGTTCTTTGTTACAGCACTTGATATTCCATCAGCTCATCCTCCTCTCCCGCTGACTTCAGCAGGAGCTGGGTTGCAACCCAAGAATATTAATGCAGTTGGGCTCTGGCTCCTTTCTTATGGACAGTTTCAGGAGTGTTGAAATGAAAAAAACTCAGTTTTAAGGATATTTCCAACTCAGGAATCTTGAATGATTCACATCCTCTTGGGTCCTTCTCTGAGATTGAACTGGAGCTTCAAAATATGTCAGTCTTGAGTTCCTGGGGATGGGCTGAAGTTGTGGGGAGGAAAGGCTCAAGGCTGAGATTTTAGAGCTGAGGTTGTTCATCCCAGGGTGTCATTGCTGTGCTGTTTGTTAGTTCTGTGTATCTTGGGGGATTTTAAAGTTCCTCAGCCTGAATCAGTGTCCAAAGGAAAGAACTGGTGTAATGTCCCCTAGGCAGGGAGGAAAGTGGTGGTGGTAGAGCATGGGAGGGACCAGTGATTACATATAACCTCTGGATCTATATCTAGACACCTGTGAATATATTTCCTAATTGAGTGTTTCATGCCTTTCCGATCATTTCACTCACTGGCAGCTGCCCAGTTCACAGGACAGCACCAGCTGGCAGAAATCACAGCAGGAACACCAGAGAATCCAGGTATTTCTCTAGGAAAATACTTAATGTCATCAGCCCAGTGCTGATGAACACTGATGGGCAGTCTGGGAGCAAATCTTGCTTTTTTCCATCAACAGATTCCGGAAAGAAATGTTTTGTCACCATCATGATCATGAAAACAAAAATCAAGTCAGATGTCTTCATCCACACATAGCCTTCAACTTTATTTTCTGAGGTCTGTCATGGGAATTGACTTTCTTGAAGCCAGGAAAGGAGCAGAATCAAAACCCCTACGGGACATGCTCATTAATGTTCAGATCTGTTTATTCCAAATGCTCTTATCTTTTTTCTCAAGCCATGTGATGATTTGAGTTTTCTCTCTTGATTGGTGAGCAATCCCATCATGAACGTGATCATTGTCTTCACCTGACCTGCATTTTCTCTGTCTTCATGATTACGTGGGGGCTTCCCCAGGTACCATCCATCCCTTTGTTGTGCCTTTTCAGGATTTGTGGAAGGTTTATTGGGCAGGAGATTGGGTGAGATGTGATCCCATCCCAGCCTTCTACATCCAAACCCATCAGAAATATTCAGATATTGTGAAGTAGGACAAACACATCACCCTAGAGCAAGGAGTGGCTTTTCTGCCAGACTTTGCTGAAAAAGAACAGCCCTCCCTTCATTCCCCTGCCCTTCTCCAGAGTCACTGATGGCTGATTCCTGTTCACTCCTTTTCCTTCCCTGTGAGATAACATCTTCCTTGCACATGGGGGCTGTATCAGTGCAATGGGTTCATTTCACTGATTTTATCCAGTGACTGGTTCTTCCCCCAGAGGGTGCTGGGCACTGCCCAGGCACCCCAGGGAATGGGCACAGTCCCAAAGCTGCCAGAGCTCCAGGAGAGTTTGGATAACACTCCCAGACACAGGGTGGGATTGTGCAGGGCCAGGAGCTGGGCTGGATGATCCTTGTGGATCCCCAGTTGAGGATATTCTGTGATTCTATGATTAATAAAGATATTTTTAAGAGACCAGCCAATGTCGGGTTGAGCTGGGAGATGGATCCTTTGTTCCACTGTCTGGGAACAGGCCAGGTGTTCACACAGGTGCCACAGTGTCCCCAGCCTGCTGAGATACAACTTTCCAAAGCATTTTGTGCCAGCCTTCTTATTTTAACTCTCAGCTACCTTCCCTCTTGCTGGAATAAACATTTCTTCATCAGCTTTCTTCTCTAGGAAGGGAAAATGATACGGTTGCAGATATTTCCATGGTGGTTGGATGGTGCTACTGTTTTTCTTTTTTGCCCTGAAGAGAGAAAAGCTGTTGTTCTTGTCTATAGGAATGACTTCCCCCCAGTCAGAGACGGAGACTTCTGTGCAGGCCTCGCTCCAGCGCGCTGATAAGGAGATCAAGACAGCCCTGAAAAAACTCATGGACTCGGCGTCACTGCTGGTGACTCTTCCCCCGGGCATGTGGGCAGATGGTGGCCTTGGCCCTGGTGGCTCTGCTCCTCCAGAGCCCTCAGGGCCACCAGTGGTACTTCATGAAGCCAGTACCCAAACCCAGGCTGCCGGAGGCCATGGTAGGTTTGGCATGAAGCTGGGAGATGTCCCCTGGGAGTTGAGAGACAGAAAAATATTGAATGTGCTAGTAATGGTGTTTTTAACCTCATTTTTCTGTGTCATTGTGTTTTGAGCAGATGAAGGTTAAGAGAAGGCATTCAGACCCAAAGAAACATGGAGGGTGGGTTGGGGTTAGGTTGGATCTGAGTTTGGGGCAGATCTTTCTGGAAGCAGCATGGTTTGAAAACCATGTCTGAAATAGTTTGGTTCATCTCCTGCCCAAAATTAAGGAATAGGGGATTTTTTCCACCTTTGGGCTTTTCCCCCGGTCTTGCTTCAAGTATTTTTGGGGGAGAAGGTGGGGTGAGATCCCTCCTTTATATTTAGAGAAGTCATTTGGGTTTTGATTTGGTGGGGTGGGTAAGGGTGGTTGCTTTATTTTCTTGTTTGCTGTAAGCAAGCTGGAAATGTCTTTAATATCCTGGACCAATTGTCAGAGACTCTCCAGGGGGTTGGGTGCCTCAAGTTCACCTGAATTTCACTGGACAGACTCCTTGCAGCTTTTGTATGACTAAAACCAACCATGTATGTGGCTGTGTCTTGCCAGGAGAACAATTCCTTTGTCTTTCTGTTGTTTGTAAAAAATCCTGGATGAGCGACAACCCTTCCACTCTTCCTCTGCTTCTGCCTTAACAACTTGTCTAAGCTGTCTCTGTGTCAAGTCAGAATAACTGTTCTCCACCACTGTTAATTTAAAGGACAATGCCAAGTAGTCTTCAGCCCTCAAACTCCAGATAATTCCTTAAAAAAAGAAATATTCTTACTTAAAACTTAGCAAGAATAAAAGCTGTTCATGGAATCGGACCCAAAATAACAGCATAAAAAATGTCAGGGCTTTAAAAGCTTTTTTCCTTTCTAGTTGTAAATCATCTTTGGAAATAATCCTCTGGTGGAGTGGGATGACTCAAAAATCCTAAAATGTCACCTAGCAGATTATTTCCTCAGTCACACCTAAAGAGAAAATGCAATAATGAATGAGATGGTTTGGCAGGTCTTTCATCTGTGCAAAACTAAACATGTTATAGGAATTGTTTTAATCAGATGGAGACTTAACACCTCTTTCTATGATCACATGCCTTAAATAAAAAGGAGGCAAATATTTCAATAGTGCTGGTGATAGGGAAGCACAATCCTACAATCTGGGATCTCTGATCCAGTAATGCCTTGAATAACCATGTTTTCCACCCCAGTGGAGCTGTTTTATGTGATTTCTAGAAATAGCTGCTCTTTTCCAAAATCTTATCGCACCAAACATCCCTAAAGATCCCTAGAGCTCTCTAAAATATTCCTACCTGCTGGGTAGAAGACTCCTCTGGATTTAACCTTTACTCCTTAAATGAAAAAGGAGATGATGCACTTTATCCTACGATGTAATTCCAGTGGTCAACATCAAAAGGCAATCAGGTACTTCTGGAATGTGAGATCAAACCAGGTTTTGAATCTATAGCTGATAAAATAATTAGTAATGAAAGAAGAAAAATAACTGAAATGGCCATCAAGCAGCACTGTCTTTTGGTTTCATCAAGCCCCAGATGCCAAACCTCGTTCTGGTGTAACTTAGAGCTGTACAAGGACATTTTCCAGTGGAGATGCAGCAATGCTGGTGCTAAAACATCAACCAGGTCCTCTGTTAAGAGTCCATATTACCTCCATATCAATCACATCCTCAGCCAGGACCTGCTCTGAGCACCAGTTCCCACTGATGTGAGCTCACTCGTGTCCCTGATGCTGTCTGTGATCACAGCAGTGAGTCAGGAACTGTTCTAATGCAAAGCTGAATGGAAGAACTCATGTGGACAAAGCTAACACAGGGTTATTCCCTGGAATGCATTTCAGTGCTGGGTTGATGGCTGGACTTGTTTTTAAAGGTCTTTTTCAAACTGGATGCTTCTGTGATTCCATGACTTCCTCACAGCCATGAGCTGGGACTCAAACACAGTTAAATTGACTCTTATAAAGGCTGTGTGAACCCACACTATCCTTCCAGCTGACCTGTATTTCCCTGTCCCTACCAGCTGCCTTTCCCACCTCTGTCTGTGTGCATTTCCTTACAGAACAGTCACTTCAGCCCAGTCAGCCAAGTGCCACCACCCTGGTGCTGTCCAACCCCTTTGCTTCGTGTGATCCTTGCAAAAGTGCCAAATTCTCCTCTAACCTTCAGGGGCTGCACCCAGCCGAGGTCAGGAGGGCTCAGCTCTGGCACGAGGCACCCCAGAGATGGCTCCAAAGGTTGGCTCTGGGTTTTGGGTGTGCTCTCATGGGTGGTGTGTCTAACCTGCCCAATTTCTGCTGCCAGCCAAAGCACAGAGGCAGGTTCCAGCTGAAGAACCAGGGGTGCCAAAGCCCAGCCCTGCTCCTTCCTGGGAAGAGGAGGCTGCTGGAGGTGAAAGAGCTCAGGAACGCACTGTTCCCATCGACAGGTAAATAAATACCCGCCTCCATACATCCAGGATGTCCATGTGGATTTCTGAATGTGGCAGACTTTGGTGCAAGAAAAGCAAGTCCTCTGTGGTGGACCCAAACAGTTTCTTGTAGGTTTGTCATTATTTTCAGAATCTTGGTGACAATGCTTTGTCAAAGAAGGGCAAAAAAAGGTTGGAGAGAAATTAATCCCCCTCAAAACAAAATTCTTCCAGTATTGATTTTAAGCAAATAACTCTTTGTCTGCTGGTTAAACAGATCAATGGCAGGGTGTAACCCTGCACCTCTTGTATGTGGCTATGCCATGATCTTTTCTCTTGGGTTTCTTGAAAGAACATCACCAGGTGCAGGGGCAGGAGGCTGGTACAGGAGAGAAGGAGACGTGGTCTGGGACGTGCACAGTGAAGTTTATATCGAGACCACAGAAAGAACTCATGTGTATAAGACTGAGGAGAAGACTCCAACAAGTAAGACCAAACCCTGTTTCCCTTTCCCAATCCCATGATTCTCACTGTCTTCTCTTTTGGTAACAACTCCTGACTTTTTTTTTTTTAATATTACAAATTTTTGAATGGTAACTGTTTATTAAATAAAAAGTAATATGTAAGTGTAAAGATAAGAAGCCTAAAAGTAATGTCAGCACGAAGAAACCCAAATATATTGCTGTTGTACTTCTTGATTTTACCTCAAACTACTGTTACACCCTAAATAGCCTGTCCTATCAATCCCACTGAGTAACTCCAACTCTGTCAGCACGCTGGGAAAGAAGTTCCAGTGCTGTGCATGCAGCAAATGCTCTTTCCTCACCAGGTCCTCCCTACATGCAAGTGACAATAGAGGATGTGCAGGTGAACTCTGGGGAACGTGCCACATTCCAGGCAGTCATTGAAGGAACCCCTCAGCCCACAGTTTTGTGGTTTAAGGTGAGTGCAGTCTCTTCTCTGGCTGAGGGTGAGGACCATGGGTAGTGCACTGTTCCACGGGGAATTTCCTCTGCTCTTTCCTCCCACACCTCTCACACTGGCTCTGGATTGTGTCTGTGGAGTTTGTGGAACCAGCTGTTCTCGCTGAACCACCACTTGTGCATCCCACCCTGTGTTGTCACCCTGGACCCTTTTGCAGAGAGGGCAACCAAGATGGTTTTGTGGACCAAAAAGAGCAGGAAGAGAAATTGTTTCTACCTGAGTGCCACTGAGATGTGTGCTGCAGTTTGGGGCAGGAATGGGATTGAGTGGTTTATCCCAATTGTCAGTGTGACTTCCAGGCTCTGCATCTTTCCTGCAAATACTTAGTAAAATCAGTGTGACCAAGGTCAATGAATGTCCCATAGAAAGGAGAGAAACTATTTATTATTCCTTAGAATATTGTTTTCATGTCTTGCTAGAGCCTCCCTTCCAGGCTGAAGAGCCCCAGTCTGCTGTCAATTCTCATCCAGAAGCTCTTACAGAGGACACTGATGATGATGTACCAAATAATACCACACCATGGGCAAACCAAGCATTTATCAAGTGATGCTTTGTGTCTTATCCTTCATTTCTTCCCTAATAACTTCCAGTATCTGGTGCCTTTTAGCTCCCACCAAGCACTGAGCTGGTGCTGCTGCGGAGTCATTTACTCTAACTTAAATTTTTGTTACAGTTTAATAAGGAAAACCTCAGAAACAGAGATTTATGTGGGAAAACAGGATTGTATCACTTCATATTTGTGGTATTATATGCATATATATTCATATTGTATTATATATTTTTATCTTGCATTTTACTGTCACAGGGACCTCTTGCAAATGCTCACAATCCCCTCTGTGTCACACACATTTTCCATCCTGCCCCTTTCTTCATAGCATTTATGAATATGCAGAATCACAGAACCATTAAGATTAAAGAGACCTCCAAGGTCACTGAGTCCAACCTCTGACAGAGCACCACCTTGTCAGCCAGACCCCCATCCAGTTGTTTCTTGAACACTTCAGGGATGGTGACTCCACCACTCCCCTGGGCAGTATTTTCTCTGTGAGGTTTGCTCACATAAATAGTCTGTGTCCTAGTTCTGCTCCTGCATCTTGCTTCTTGAAATGATGCCTTAAGAAGGCTGAGCTAGAACAGAGACTGGACAGAGCTAAAGAATAAAGCAGGGATTTATTCCAAGGATTTCCTCCATGGATCCACCTTGGGCAGCACCAGAGCCCAGCCAGGGCTGCACCCAAGATGAACCAAAATGGGCACAAAATGCACGGCCGGGCACGGGCTCTGTCCCTGGGATCAGTTCTGCTCCATTTGCAGATTGCAGTTCATTGTTCATTCCAGCTTTAGCTCATGCACTCCCATCCTGCTTGTTTTTCTCTCCTCAGCCCACGGTGTTTGTGCTCTTGGGCTGAGATTTGGATCATTTGTCCTTGGTGCCCAGCTGGAGAAGGAATTGTTTTGTCTCCCTGCTCTGTGCAGAGAGCTCAGCATGCCCTGATGTGAAGCTCAGAACTGCACACTAAAGCAGCACAGAATCTGAAAATATAAAAGCTAAACCCTGAGGCATCAGAAAAGNAATTGTTTTGTCTCCCTGCTCTGTGCAGAGAGCTCAGCATGCCCTGATGTGAAGCTCAGAACTGCACACTAAAGCAGCACAGAATCTGAAAATATAAAAGCTCAAGCCTGAGGCATCAGAAGAACAAAAACATCTGTTACCATCTTGGCTTTTCCTGTGCCAAAATATCATTTCCTTCCCTCAGGGCACTTCACTGCTGGCAGACAGCGACAGGGTCCATCAGGGGAAGGAAGGAACAATGTATTTCTTAGTGGTGGACAATGCTGCCTTGGAAGATGGTGGTGTTTATACCTGCGTTGCCAAAAATGCAGGAGGGGAGGTTTTGTGCAAAGCAGAGCTCGTCGTACGTGAAGGTAATGCCACCCTCTCACCTGTCAGGGCATTGCCACCTCTCACCTGTCAGGGCAATGCCACCCTCTCACCTGTCAGGGCAGTGCCACCTCTCACCTGTGAGGGCAATGCCACCTCTCACCTGTCAGGGCAGTGCCACCCTCTCAGCTGCAGGAGTTTTCTCCACTGCCGTGCCAATGTGTAATTTGTTGCAGTGATGTTCTGGTACCTGTATGGAATGTGTTCTGTATTCCTGTGCAGCATTTCTATATGGCCAGTATGGCAGGATCCAGGATGAAATCAAATCCCAAAATCCCAAAATGGTTTAGCTTGGAAAGAACCTTAAAGATTCTCTAATTCCAACCCCCTGCCATGGGCAAGNGTCAGGGCAGTGCCACCCTGTCACCTGTCAGGGCATTGCCACCCTCTCAGCTGCAGGAGTTTTCTCCATTGCCGTGCCAATGTGTAATGTGTTGCAGTCACGTTCTGGTACCTGTCTGGAATGTGTTCTGTATTCCTGTGTAACATTTATATATGGCCATATATGGCAGGATCCAGGATAAAATCAAATCCCAAAATGGTTTAGCTTGGAAAGAACCTTAAAGATTCTCTGATTCCAACCCCCTGCCATGGGCAAGGATACCCTCTACTATCCCAGACTCCTCCAAACCCCATCCAACCTGGCCCTGAACACTTCCAGGGATGGGGCAGCCACTTCTCTGGGCAGCCCCAAAGTTCATTTTGACACGTTGTGTTATCAAACAAATCCACTTAATTCTCCTTAGAAGTTGAGAAGACCCCTCTAATTTTTCTTGCCTTAAATTGTCCTGTAATAACTTTGCATACCATTGTTGTCTGAATATTTGTCCTTATGTTTTCCTTCATTTCCAAAGCTAAGAAAGACCAAGAAGGAAAGAAAGTGGCCACCAGGAGAAAGCTCCACTCCCATTATGAGGTCAAGCAGGAGATTGGAAGGTAAATGAATTTTCCAACTCTACAGCATCACTGCCAGGGAATATCTCCTTGCCCATCTGAGCTGCTGAGGCAGAGGGGTGTCCTGAAAAGTGTGAAAAGGTGGAAGGCAGAAGTGGGAGGTCACTCCAGGGTGTTCTGGGGCAGCTCCAACCAGAAAAAAAACATCCAAAGTCTCACAGATTAGTGCCTGGATGTGGCAACGGGAGCATCCCAAGCCCGTCCCATGGGGACTGTCCAAGGGATTCAGGAGCACCAACGAGTCTGCATCAACTGCAGCAGCTTTTCCCTTGGTGGGAACAGATTTCTTCCCTTTGGAGACAGCCAGGAGAGGGCAACAGCACCTCACACACGGCAAAACGAGCTTCTTGTGCTGGAGAAGCACCGAGCAGCAGGGAGCTGTCAAAGGCCAGGGTGTGGGAAGATCTCTGCCCGGCTCTGACCAGGGCTTGTCCTTCCATTCCTGCACAGGGGCTGCTTCAGCTTCGTGAAACGGGTGGTGCACAAAGGGAACAGGGTGTCCTGTGCGGCCAAGTTCATCCCTCTGCGGAGCAAAACCAAGTCCCGAGCTCATCAAGAGAGGGATATTCTTGCCTCTCTGTCCCACGACAGAATTACCAGGCTCCTGGATGAGTTTGAAACAAGAAAAACACTGATTTTGATTCTGGAGTTGTATCCTTTTCTTGTGCAGTTGCCTGGAGAGGCTGGGAAGTACTGGGTAGAGCTCATTTATTAAATATCTAAGTAATTTAAATTTTTTTTGTTTTTTCCTGAGAGAAAAGGACACAGACAACTCTTCCCTGCACTGCAGGATAGCACAGCTCTGTGAGAGCTCCACTGCAGTCCTCAGCTTCTGCTGGGTGAGAAAAATCAGACTTGTATACACAAGTGTGAATGAGTCATTAAGCACCAAAATTATTTTCTGAAACATCTGGAAGTTGTGAGCTCTGTTTCCGTGAGATCCTGTCTGGGTGAGCAGGAAATGCAGAATAGAAACCCCAAAATCAACAGGCAGATTTTAGCAGAAGTGACACCAGGTTTAGAGCAGCCCAGCCCTGCAAGGACTCTGCTGCAGCAGAGACTTTCATGGTGACCCCATTTCCTGAGATCACCTCGTCAATTCTGCTGTTGGAGGAGGCTCCACAGTCAAAATTAGCTTTTCCATGTGGCTCTGTTGTCCCTTAATGCCACTGCCAGATGCTCCAATGAAGAGCTCCTGGACCGTTTATTCAAGAAGAGCGTGGTCACTGAAGCTGAGGTAATTTCTCATTTGAAAGCCCAGAGTTGGTTCTCTCTGCATTTTCCTTTTGGAACATGAGAAATGTCTTTGAACCAGTGATAATCTATCAAAGCAGAATCAGCCTTTACAATGTGTTCCTAGCAACTTCCATTGCTGGTTGGGTTTTTTGGGGGAATAACTACAAACAGACAGGGGGTTTGACCACCAGCATTGCATTCAGCCTAAAAAAAGATTATATTTGCTTTATTGTCATAATTTCTTTGCTATCTGTCATCTGGAGCTCTTATCTCCACTTACTTAATACCACTTTATCCCCCTGCAACTGTATTCTGTCTAGTCCCTTTCTGTCTTTAAAAGAAAAGCTGAAATTATGGTTTCTCAGGGATTTTTTCTTAACATCCTTGGTGCTAAAAGTTCAAAATGTTTCACATCTCCCATCTAGTAGCCAGGTGTCCAATATTTATTGGTAAAATCAATTTTTTTTTGAGAAATTCTCAGAGGGAAACATCATAAAATGGTTTGGATAGATTCGGAAGATTTAAAGATCAAATCTTGGTGAAATCAGGGAGTCTCCTATTTACTCTCTCTGTTTAATAATTGTTTATTTATTAATTGTTTAATAATGGACTCAATCCTCAGGTCAAGCTGTACATCAAGCAAATTTTGGAAGGGATCAAATATCTTCATGACAACAACATCCTTCATTTGGACATCAAGGTAATGAGCAATGGCTTTTCCCAGCCTGGTGATTGGGTGTTCTCTGCTTGAATTATTCTCACAACTGAAAATACTCCCTGTCCTCCCCCAAAAATTCCCCCTTTTATTTTTTTTTCATTCAACAGCCACTGAATATCCTCATGGTTTATCCTGAGAGGGAAGACCTGAAGATCTGTGACTTTGGGTTTGCCCAGAGGATCACCCCTGTGGAGCCTCAGTACAGCAAATACGGCTCTCCAGAGTTTGTTGCCCCAGAAATTGTTTCCCAGTCACCAGTATCAAAAGCAACTGATATCTGGTAATCTCTCTCATCTTCCCAAAAAGCTTTTTCAGGCCCTCAATGGTCTGAATTTCCATTAGCTGTTAATTAGAAAATGGAGCAGGGATAATAACACAGGAGACTGAAAGCAAATGCTGACAATCCAAAAGCCATCAAGGCTCTTTAAAGCTCCTTCTGTCTAATTTTTTTCAGCCATAATTGAACTCTGACTGCTAATTAATGCAAAGGAGCATCTTCAAGGAGATGATCTCTATTCCAGGCAGCAACTAGAAGGAATGATCCTAAAGGGCTTTCTAGAAAAGGCAAAAAAAAAGAAGTATTTTGAATCTTTTCCTCTATCTGTGCTTTAAAAGATGTAGGATTGCTTGAGAACAATTTTAAAAAATATTGAAGGGGGAAAATTAATGGAAAAAGAAATAACTTTTAGGATTTATTATTCTTGAAAGGTGAGGAGAAGGTGATCTTGCTGTTCCAGGGTGTCTAGTGGCAGGAAGAGGGGCTCGAGAAGGATGGAAAAATAGTGACAAAAATGACATTTGTGTTCCCTCTCTCCTCAGGGCTGTCGGAGTCATCACATATTTAAGGTAAATAAATCTTGGAAACACTCCCTCAATAACCTCTTGTCCATCAGAGCCCTCCATTACTTTCAAGTGAGGGATGTGAGTGGAGCATTCAGTCCTTCCATAATAAGGACAATTTATTTTGTGGTTTCCTCATTTCCTGGTTGCTTCTCATGAACATTGCAAGTCCCAGGCACGGAGCCCCTCAAGTATTTAAAACCCCATGTAAGCATTTGTGCCTACAAAATTATTTGAACAGAAAACAGAAATCTAAAACCTGTCTCCTTTCATTTTATGGTGTTCAATAAATAAGCCTCACGTGCAAGTCTCCATTTGCTGGGGAGAACGACAGGAAAACTCTGCTAAACATCCAGAACGGGGAAATTTCATGGACCATTCCTGATGTTGTTCACTTGAGTGAGGATGCAAAGGACTTCATGAAAGGGATCCTGCAGCAGCACCCCAAGTGAGTGCCCTCCTGTGCAGAGCTGTTGGTGTCTCAGCAGCCACATCCCAGCTCATCATTTGCTTTGAAAAGTAGAAAGCTGAGTGAGATGTGCTGTATTTTCCCCTAATTCTTCCTTATTATTCCCCATTACCCAACCCACAACTGGGGTGTTGGCCAAACTGGCCTCTCTCTGGCGTGGTGATGTCCTTGCTCCCTGCCTCCTCCAGGCTGAGGAGTTTCTGGGATGACACAGATGAGTGGGAAGAGCACAGAGTTATGCGAGAATTAGATAACATTGACCACATTCATTAAGCAATTTCAAGTACAAAAGTTGGCTTGAAGGCATATTTACAGGCACTGGATTTTAATTTCGTTTCTACTCTTTCTGCCTGTTGCCAAAGCTATTTTCACTCTGACCACTTAAAGAGGCAAAGTCACTCTCAGAGCTGCTCTGGACACCTTTGAACCCCTGCAGAGAGCCATGAGCTCTTCCTGAGCACCTGTGGGGAGTGTCAGACTGAAAAAGGAGAATTTTTTCCCTTCAGGGGAAGGAAACCTTGAGTTGGAAGCTGCTGTGTCTGTTTGGCTTCTCTGCTCCAAATCAGCATCCCAAGGGCACATCCCTGGGTGTACGTGGGTGACTCCATGCAGCAGCACCTTCAGGAAGATCAGTGATGGCTGTGGGAGGTGATTTCCTACTAAAATGTCAATTTGTTCCCTTACCAGGTCCAGGCCAAGTGCTTTGGACTGTCTTTCTCACAAATGGTTCATGGTAAGTTTGTCCTGGTCCTTTATTTGCCAATTTTCCCTAAGATCCAGTCTAAACCTCCCTGGTGCAATCTGAGGCCATTCCCTCTTGTTCCATCATGTCAGAAAGGAAACTGGCCTTGCAGAGCAAAGTTATGGTTTATATTCCAAAGCCTTAAATCACTAAGGAAAACAGTTTAAAATTAACAGCAGCAAAAAGGATTTAATGACAGGTATTGAACAGGGCTTGATTTAATCACTGAAAAGCTGATTTTGTCTGCAATTTAACTATGAAAGGACTGCAGCATTTGATCTACTGTAACTTTCCTAAATTAAACAATTGTGTAAAGAGAGAATTCTAAAAAATACCCCACAAAAACGCCTCAAGAAATGAAATCAGGATTTTTTAACCAACTGTTTTCCTCTCATTCCACCTGGCAGCACAATGTCCCTCTTGAAGCAGCTCATTTCATTAATACCAAACAGCTCAAATTCATTGTGGCTCGGAGCAAGTGGCAGGTGAGTTGCCCCTAATCTGCATTGATTCTGCTTAGTTATATCTATTTTTAATTGCATCTGAATCTTTGAAAATCTTTTGGGCTAGGACAGCGAGCTCAGCAGAGATCTGAGCATGGCTGAGAGTTGAGAAAAGCCCAGGAGAGATGGATGTGTCAGGAATTAATTATCTAGGCTTTTATTGCCTGGAAACCCATGCAGGTTAGACACAAGGTTGTGCCTAAGTTGGGTGCCCTCAGCTGCCTTGGCAATCGGAGCTGAATCCCAGACAGGCGCCCAGAAAATGCCTCTTTTCCTGAAGTTCTCTCAAATAATTGGATCGATTGCCTTCTGAACATGCCAGTTTCTCTCTGCTGGCTGGAAGGAGAGGCCCAGCTTCAACTGAGATGCCCAACATGGCAGAATTTAGAGCAGAGGAATCCCATCTCTTGGTAGGTGTTCTGCTGACCTAAGTCACTGTAGGTTGTATTGCAGTCAAAAGATTTAAAGCCATTTACTCCAGCGAGCCTCTCATCTGATGTTTTTCATCAAAAACTCCTTTCCATCTGTTCTGAGTGGTCAGATTGATTTTGGAAATCTCAAACAGAGTCCTGTTCCCCCACCCAGTCACAAAAGCAAGTGTGTTCCCTGAACTCAATTTAATTTCATGTCGGTGAATGAGGGAAGAGGAAGATTTGGAGAGAAAATGAGTCCTGGATTGGTGACATGTGCAGAGGGTGGCAGTGTCTAATTAGACTCATGGGTGTGGTATTTAGGAGCTCATTTTGGTGTGTTTGCTTTCCATACTCCCACCATGTTCCCATCTCCTCGTGCTGTGTCTTGTTTCCTTCTCAGCGCTCCCTGATGTGCTACAAATCCATCCTGGTGATGAGGTCCATCCCAGAAATACTGGAAAGGACCCATGACAACAGCTCCCTGGCCATCTCCCGACACCTGATTGAGGAAAGCACTTCATCCAGCACCAGTGGCTCCTCTTCAGACAATGAGAACTCAAATTTCCCCCAAAAGAGGCACTTTGGCTCCACCCCTGAACTGCACTTGCCCGTATTTGATGCCCCGAGCTATCCTGAGCCTCTGAAATATGCAAGTGAACGGAAGCACTCCAAAAGCTCCATCCCTCCAGTAAAACCCATGAGGAGGAAATATGCTTCAACGAAAGCTGAGCTGGGGGACAAATCACCCACAGAAAGCAAAGAGCTCATGGCGAGTATCCTACAGGAGAAAGAGGAGAGGCTCCTTCCCAGCCTTCGGGAAGAGCCATCCCAAAAAAGTGGCGCTGCTGTGCCTTCGTCCCTGAGGGCTTCCACAGAGAGCACATCACTTGTGCATCAGAAAGAAAAACCAGACACATCTTTATCTGGAAAGGACAGAGTTGAGGAGGCAGGGGATGGGACAGAAAAGCCATCTGCCTGTGTTCCCAGGCAGAGTGTCATCAAAAGCACCTTCTACAGCCAAGCAACTGAGCTGCCCGCAAGGCCGCCTTCGTCACCCGGCAGGGAGCTCAGAAGGCACCTGGACAGAGCCAGGAGGACTTTCCGGAAGGCTGGCTATTCAAAGGTGCCCCTCAGTGGCCTCCGTGAACCCCTCCTTGAGCAGTTTGAACTGGAAGAAGAAGAAGAAGAAGGAGGAGATGATCGCAAAGAAAGCCTGCTGGGATCCTTGACCAAATCGGCGTCGTTCGACACTGCCAGGAAGCCGCCACACCCTGCCATTGCTGGTGCCAGCCGCAGCCGTTCCCTGGATGACTACAGGCTGAGAGCCTCCAGATCCTTGAGGGAACAAGATATTTTGGAGGAGGACTGCGATGTACTGTCCCAGGAAAGCTGCCCTGAAGGCAGTGATCACTGCGACATTTCCGCAGGGCCCGGCAAGGGATGTTCTGCGGGCACGGCAGAGCAAGGGGACATCAGGAGGGCCAGCAAGGATTGCTCAGGAGAGAAACCCTCTCCTTCCACACACTGTGAGGGGAAGGGGTGCTCACCTGCTCTTATACAGCAGGTAGAGGGACTTCCAGTGTCACCTCATAGGAGTGAGAATAGGAAGCGTTTACTGAAGAAGTTAAAAGCCACTGAGATTGAGGAGGACATTGAATGTTTGGAAAGCAAAAGCCCCATTCCAACTGCCCAGTGCTCAGATGTAACAGCACCATCAGCTCCAAAACATGAGAGCACAGAGGGTAAATCTGCCTCTGGTGATGCCTCTGACTCTGTTTCTCAGGAGGGCAGAGAGGCCATTTCAGCCCTCAGACAGTCAGAGACCACCCCAAAGTCATCTCCTCTGAGTAAGGCAGGGGTGTGTCTGCCCCCGGAGTCTGCTCCCACTGACACCCACCCAGATCTAACAGGTGGAAGCTTGCTCATCAAAAGGACAGCCCCAGCCCCACCTTGGAAAGACAAAAGGCAGAAGCATTCAGATGAAAAGACTTCTGCTCATGGCACTGCTGAATCTGAACTCATGGAGCATGAAAGCTCTGCTGTTCCAACAGAACAAACAGAAACTGATTCACTTCCAGTGAACAAAAGTAAGGAAATTCCTGGGAAAAGTGCTCCAGCAGCTACTGGCATGCTGGGCAAACAGCCAGGTACCCTCACAGCTGGTGAAGGTGTTCCTCAGAAGGTGAAGATCCATAAAGATGTGAGATCTGCTGTCCTGGAAGATGCAGAAGCAGCTGTTACAGGAATCACTCCACCATCAGCCCACAGTGGTGAAAGCCAAGCTCACAAGAAGGCTCCTGTTCACTTAGACACAGCATCAGCTGTCCTGAAGGGAAAGCAGCTCGTTGTTCCCAAAATCCCTCCCCCAGGATCAGTGCCAGCTCTGGTCTCTGATGGAGCACAGCAGGCTCTCAGCAAGGAGAAACTTGCTGCTCTGAGGAGTAAAAGCTCAGCAGTCACAGGGGTTGTTTCCAGGCTGGCCCATGAAGGAGCTGAACCCCAGAAGGTTCCTGAAGGCCATGGCTCAGAGCCTGCTGCTCTGGAGAGCAGACACCCAGCCAAGACTGTGTCCTCCCAAAGCACTGTCCTCCCTCAGGCCTGGGGGGGTGAAAATCAAGAACATCCAGAGGTGTCAGTTCACAGTGAGAGGAGATCTGCTGTGACAGCCAGTAGGAGCCGAGCAGCTGGACAAGCTGTGGCTGCTCCTTTCCCCAAGGCCGGACATGGGGTGCTTGAGCAGCACAGGGCTGGGATTTTGGATGGTCTGGAGAGTGGCAGCTCAGGTGCATTAACTGCTTCACAACCAGAAGTTGCTCCAGCTTCAGCCTATGAACTGGAATATGAGGAATATCCAGAGGTTTATGGTGAGGGTGGAGGCGTTGCCTTAGAAAGTGGAAGATGTGATGCTGGAAAAGCTGCCCCACCGCTGCTCCGCAGGGATCACGGTCAGGAGCTGTCACACAGGAAAGAAGATCTCTGTCACAGATCTTCTTTTTACAGTGACGAGGAGTCTGCTGTGCTGGAGGGCTTAGTGGATGAGATGGTTTCCCTCTCTGAAGAGATGAATGTTTGGGCAGAGTCAGTTTCTGGGGAGAAGGGAAGCAGGAAGCACGTTTCCCCTCACAGGGAGATGTTCTACAAAGGCAGCCAAGGACACATGGACACCTCCATCCCTTCTGTCCAGCAGGGTGGAAGAGGAGAAGTCGCTGAGCAGGATGACCTTGCAGAGCCCTACCTTGCTGTGAGTGAGGAGCCAGGAGTCCTAGAAGAGCAGGGAGCACAGACAGTTCCTCACCAGTGTGAGCACCTGGAGGACCTGGCATTTGAGACCTCCCCTTCCAGCCCAGAGAGCGTTTCCTCCACAGAGAGCTTGGACACTGCAAGAAGACCCATCCACGTGCCAGTGATCAAGGACACTGGCAAACACCCAGAAGTTTCTTTGGTGAAAATCAAAGACCTGTCAGATGAAACACCCAGTCCTGGCAGCGGCCCCCAAAAATTTGACATCTCGGAAGTGGAGCCTGCCTATTTGAATTTCTCGGATTTGTACGACATTGTCTATTTTCCATTTGAGTTTCTGAGCTATAAGAAGCCTTCACCCAAACCTGTTCCTAGACGGTTTATGCTTCTTGGTGAAAGGGCAAGGTCCCCTCCTGCAGGACACCTCCATAAGGATAAAAGACTGTGCATCAGGGAACAGGAAGACAAGAACAGGAAGAACCGTTTGGAAATATCCGAGGATTCAAAGGCAGCTAACTTATTAGCCATGGGGAAAGGGGCAGAGAGCCATAAAGAAATGTATAGCTCCCAAAAGGACTCCAGTGGGAAACAGAAAAGCTCCTTCCACACCAAGCCTGGACTCTTCAAGCCGTATGCAAGGTCTCATTCAGTGGAGCAGTCGGTGGAGCAGAGCCTGAAGAAGAAAGTAAAAGCTTCTGTTGCCCATATTTCAAGAATCCTAAAAGGAAAGACATCTCCTGAGCCAGAGGAAGGTAATTATTTCCCTCTGTCCCTTCACAGATTTGCTGCCATAACTGGGCTCTGCTACAGCTGCCCTTTTCTTTTTCCCCAGCATGTTTGAAGCTGTGGTTAGACTGGAATTGCAAATCTGGCCGTGGCAGGGTCTGAAGTCAGTAGTCTCCACCATCAAGGCTCTGTTACTGGCTGGCTTCAGTGCAGAGTCAGCTGGGAGGAGAGTCAACTGATGGAAGGGGCTCAAATTCCCTGTTTGAGGTTGCACAGGAGCAGACCAGGGCTGGGTGATGCTTTCCTTGCTGCAGTTGTCACCTGACCATAGCAAATCTCTCAGGTTAAAGTGACTGGGAGAAGCTGAAGTCACCCTGGTTACTGGACATGGGGGTCTGTCCCTTCTTCTCTGCCACCCCTAGATATTCCCTGTTCTTCCAGGACACTGTTCTGTTTGCAGCAGCTGTCACAGACATCCCTGTTAATCAAATGCTGGTTAATAAGGGAACCTGTGACAATTTATTTGTGAAGGCAGAACTGTCACTGCAAATGGATGCCACGGGGGAGAAGGATGGCCTTGAATGACTTCTCATCCTTTCTCACGACAGAGTTTGGTGAGTTGGGAAGTGAGGCAGCAGAAAAGGAGCTGTTAATAGGGGCTGAAGGATCTCTGAAGAGGAAATCAGCTCTCCCTTCATTCAAGCTACCAAGCCTCATCCCAAAGGAGAAAGGTATTGCTGTGGCAGGAGTCACTGGTTTGTTTGACCCTCAGAGGGGGATTCAGGAAAGAATTGCTTTTTCCCTGGCAAGTTTTCCCTTGGCTCCATCAGGAGCATTTTCTGAGGTCATGTTACTGTCCCAGCACTCAGCAGAGCCCAGACAAACACTGGGAAGGGCAGTTGTGGAAGGCTGGCAGCCCTTGGCCACTGTGGAGAAAACCCCTGGAGAAACACAGAGAAAAACCTGAGTTCCCCTTTCCCATGGAGACAGGAGCAGATTTGATGCTCTATAGGGTTTTTCTTCTTTTCTTCTTCAATATCCATCTTTCATGTCTCCTCTCTCTTCTTGTGTTGTCTTGATCATAGAATCATTTAGTTGGCAAAGACCTCTAAGTTTACTGAGTCCAACCATTAACCCAGCACTGCCAAGGCCACCACTAAACCATGTCCCCAAGTGCCACACATCTGCTAAATCCCTCCAGGGATGGTGATTCCCTGGGCATCTTTCTCCATTCTTTGACAACATTTTACATGAAGGTATTTTACCTAATATACAAACTAAACCTTCCTTGGGGCAACTGGAGGCATTTCCTCTTGTCCTATTTGATCCCCTCATCCTTGAAATTCCATAATTCAGTTTCGCCCCCACATTTAGGTTCAGCCAGAGGAAAAACCCTTGCTGTGGGTTAATACCCACAGCAAGTAAAAAAGTTTTACCCTTGCTGTGGGTAAAACCCTCTCTGCTCTGAGCTGTTCTGCTGGTTTAGCTCTACCAGGGCTGGACAGTGCAGATATTCCCTGTGAATTTTCCAAGATCCATCTGGATCTGTCACACTACACCCATGGGTGAACAGGATTCACCTGTGTGCTCTGTGCCCGGGGGATTCTCCAAATGGTGGTCAAAGGAATGGGAGACCATGAACCAGAAAGGTTCTTTACCCCATTAAAAATGCCTTCTGATGTCCTGCAGGGGTTTGTTTTCCCCACAGCTCTCCAGGCCATTCTGAATGCCCATTTTCTCTCCCCTCTGCAGCCCCGTCGTTCGTGGAGGAGCTGATGGACCAGGCTGCGGCCGCCGGGCAGTGCGTGACGCTCTCGTGCCGGACGGCAGCTCACTCCTCCCTGCACATCAACTGGTTCAGAGGTGACACTGCCACCCCTCCAGAGAGCCCCTGAGCCCTGGGACAGGCCCGCAGGGAGAGCTTTAAACACCTTGGTATCAATCTGCAGGGTATTTATCTCTCCCATCTCCTGCTTTCCAGATGGGATACCTGTCCAGAGCAGCAGCCGGATCCTCATCTCATCCACGCTCAAACACTTCCAGCTGTTAACAATTCTCTCTGTTCACGCTGAGGATTTTGGTATTTACACCTGCGTGGCCACAAACTCTCTGGGCTCAGCATCCACCTCTTGTGTCATAAGAAAAGCAGGTGAGAGAAGGAGAAGTTACAGAAATAGGTATTTAAGTACTTCTGCCCCCAAAAATGTAACCTATCAATACCTTTGAGGCAAGATTTCTGCACATGGGTGCAGAGGAAGATCTCTCCCTTGCTGTGGTCCCCAGCAGGGTTCATTCCCTCTTCTTCACTCTTTATTTTTTCTCTTGGATTAAGAGCCACCCCAAGACAAAATCTTAGTACTGAGTTTAAATTAGGGATGGTAAAATTGCTGTTCCACTACCTGTGTGTGTATATATATGTATACATAAAACCCAAATACATATTTTATATATATATATTTATAAATAATATCTGTAGCTGAGACATGCTGGGTGTAGAGTTTTGTATCACATCAGTGCTGCTGTTAACACTCATGGGGTTTGTGCCCCCTCTCCACAGAGGTTCCCCCCAGCCCTCCACCCCCTGACATCGTGGAGGTCTACAAGGATGGAGTGCAGGTGGTTTGGAAACCTGTGGAAACCAACACCCCTGTCCACTACACTGTCCAGTGCAAGACTGAAGGTAAAGTGCTGTCCTTATGCTTTGCAAAGAACATCTCAGTTTGTATGATCTCTTCACCAGCTGGATATTTTATTGTTATTCAGAAACAGCCTGATTTAAGTCCCCAGTTTGGAGTTAGGAATGGGATTCATACAGCTGTCATTTAACCATCTAAAAGTTAGGGGTTGTGCTGGTTAAATAAGCCTGGAATTTGCATATTCATACCAAGGCTTTGCTAAAGTGGAAATCAAACAAGACTGTGTGGAAGCTGCAACCAAAAAGTGAGCAGGAGAAAAGTGATACAGGAGAAAATGCCTGGTCTGATATGCAGCTCTGAGTAATCTGACAAAATTAGACACTAATGAAACAACATCATCTCAGGCTTTCTGTACAGTCTTGGAGAAAGGTGATTTATCAAACAGGCAATTTATCCACTGCTCAATAGCTATGCTTTCTTTTCCCCTTGGCTGTGGAGGAAGCTTAGGGCAAAGAGCCAGGACAAGAGAACCAAAGTTTGCCAAAACTGCATCACCCCTTTGATATTCTCTTTTGAGGCTTGGTCCAGAGGCTGATGAAAGTCATTTAATCATGGAATGGTTTGGGTTAGAAGGCACCTTAAAAACCATCTAATTCCAGCCCTCATCCCCTGGGCAGGGACACCTTCCACTGTCCCAGGCTGCTCCAAGCCCTGTCCAACCTGGCCTTGGGCACTTCCAGGGATCCAGGGGCAGCCACAGCTTCTCTGCGCATCCGTGCCAGGGCCTCAACACCCTCTGAATAATAAATTATTCTTGACATCTAATCTAAGTCTCTCACGGTTTAAAGTCGTTCCCACTCATCCTGTCACTATGTGCCCTTGTCAAAAGTGAATGTTTTCCTGTTTAGTTGCAAAAGCTTTGTATCAAATCCCCAAGGCTGTTCTGTCTCTCCTGGGATGGATTTGCTGTTGTTATGATGAGTGTGATGTCTGATAGCAATTCCTGCTGCAGCCACACAAACACAGCCCTTTGGATTCAGCTGCTCCATGTTCCTTCACTTAATTCTGCAAAAAAAACAAACAAACACACAAACACTCTGCATTAGCATGGGCAGCAGCTTTCTGCCCTTTCCCTCCAACACCACTTTCTTTATCACTATTCCTTTTGACACAACGGTAAGGGAGATTTTGGGGAGGATACAAACACAAGTTGTTCCAATTTGGAAAAAAATTGGAAACAGTATCTACAATTTTCCACTGTGTTCTGTGTATTGGCAAGAACATGCAAAGTCCTGCCCTCCTGAGCACAGGAGGATTAAGATAAACAGGAATAAATTCCTTGTTTTATCCATTATTTGAAGACAGGCTTTTCTACACTGCTTTTGCACCTATTTTTCTCTATTTCTAAGCTGTATCTGCACCTTCTTGCACAAACAGCCCCCAGTTCAACCATTACCCTGTAAAATCATTGATACCTTGGGTTTTGGTGGGTAATTGCTTCTTGTCCAATGGTTTGAAGCTCTTTGCCAGAGTTTATTTGAATGGAAGGATGTGTTTAATCTCAGGCAATTGCAGGGAGTTAGGTTCAGCCTTGAGCACAGCATCATGTGGGAGGAATGCTGATTAAATGTTTGCTGGGGATATTCTCCTTCCTAACTTAGTCTCATGAAAAATTAGTCCAGAACTTACCTACAATTCCAGTCCCATGAGAAATCATCTGAGTTTCATAAAAGCTGAGTAAAACCCCCACGTTTCAAACACTGGGTTTGCTGGGATGGTGTTAGTGGATGGTTCTGTCCAGGAATCCTGCACCTCATGGTCTCAACTTGATTCAAGACAGGGCCAACAGGAAAAAAAAATTGTGATTTATATTTTGTTTGGAGCATTTCATGTATATTTCCAGTAGAGTTTGGTGGTATGAATTAGATAAAGAGAAAAAATTTCACCACTCCTCTGGAAAATTATTGGCACAACTTGGAATTATCAGATATAAACCAGCTGATTTTAGAGAAGAATGACACAGGTACAGCCCCAAAGTTGGCCCTGGTAAGTTGGTTTCTCCACATTCCCAGCACATAAATAATGTTGGTGGGAAAAAAATGTCAGGAAAAAAAGCCACAATAAAACCCCAAATCTCAAAAAAAATCTCCAACCCATTGTGACCATCTTAAAATGAGTCCTGATCTCTTTTCTTTCTTCCCTTGGTTAAGATGGGGAGTGGACAACTCTTGCTTCTGACATCACTGACTGCTGCTACTCTGCCAGAAATCTCCCCCAGGGGTTCATCTACCACTTCAGGACAGCCTGCAGCAGCAAGGCAGGGATGGGCCCCTACAGCGACCCCTCTGCCAAAGTGAAAATCACTGGGAAGGATCAGATGGGTAAGAACAAACACCAAGAAAACTTTGGGATTTTCCTGTATCAAACCCACTGCATCTGTTTAGATGTGGGCCCAGAAGTCAAGAGCAGGTGAATCGAGGCCAATTCCACTTGGTTCAGGATTGTTGGGGGCTTTTGCATCTGAAAATAAATTATTTTCTGATTATTTTCTAATTCTGGACACAGTAGAATAGGTATAAACATATTAAAAACCCCAATAAGATAACAACATCATGTAAATATAAACAATGCACAACTATATAAAATTTAATAATAAAACAAAAACCTGGGAGCTGTAGATTACCCGTTGAAGACACAGTTTTTATTTGAGATTATAAGGGAATGGGTCTTGTACAATAAATTATTTACTGGAGGCATTTATCTACTGCTATAGATCTTGCACTGGTGAAAACTCTGGAGTTGCTCATATTATGGACTAAATCCTAAATTCGGTAGTCAACTTGTGTATTCTGGAATTTTCCACTGGGAATTATTGTCCTCCTGTGGTGAATTTTCCAGCTGTATTTTGTCTCTGAAGTCAAGAAATCTTGATTTACTATTTTTGTCACCTATTTGACTACTTTGTACTGCACACATGTTTTTAAAATTAAGAGATTCATGGCCCCACAGCAAATACATCCTCAGAGCAAAGGAAATGTCCTTTCTGTAATGAAACAGAAGGATGGTCTAGCTGGAATTTCCTCCCAATGGAAAGGATTGCTTTGTAAAAATCGGTTCACAGAGATATTTTTAACTCACCCCAAGTCCTCTGCTTCCCTTTTTCTCAGGAGTTGTTATTGTATCTCAGTGTGTCTAGCTTTTCCAACCAGATGCTTCAAAGGGATTTAGTATTTCAGGGAGTGCTTGGACACAACCACACCCCAGAACCAGAGCACCAAGTTCCAGCTGCTGCTCTGAAATGTTCGACCACAAGGAGTTTCTAATTTCTTGTCAGTTTTTACCATATCCTGAGGATTTGTTGTGAGAGAAAATAAGAAACAGTGGCTAAGATGTTTGATACCATAGCAAACAACATAGAATCCATCTCATCCTGTCTGGAGTGGCCATATCAGGGAATTTTTGGGTGGACAGAGCAGAATCTGTTGCACTCCAGCAGCACTGGGTGCCACAGCTGGAACACAGAGTGACCTGGAGAAAGCTCTGCTTGTCACAGACAGCAGGGGAGACTCAGAGAGGCTCCAGTTTCCTCACAGAGCTGTTTTCCCATGTGAACCCTGTTCCTTTCTCCCTGCAGAGCTTCGTGCTGCCACGCAGGAGCTCCCACCAGCTGCCCCTGAGGAAGAGAGTGAACTGATCACGCCTCCTGAGCCCTTCCCAACCTACCAGACCTACGCCTTCCAAACTGAGATCAAAAGGTAGAGAATCCCACTGAGCTCTTAATGACCCAGAGGGAAATCCCACATGTGATGGAGCAGCTCTCCTACAGAGAAAGGCTGAGAAAATTTGGATTGCTCAGCCTGGAGAAGAGAAGCTTTGGGGTGACCTAACTGCACCTTCCAGTACCTGAAGGGAGCCTACAAGAAAGATGGAGAGGAACTTTCTATAAGGGGATTTAGGGACAGGACAAGGGGATGGCTTCAAACTCAAAGAGAGTAGGTTTAGATTAGATATTAGGAAAAAATTGGTTCCTGTGAGGGTGGGGAGACCCTGGCACAGGTTGTCCAAAGAAGCTGTGGCTGCCCCATCCCTGGGAGGGCTCAAGGCCAGGTTGTTTTACCATCCTTACTGTACAAAAAAACCTTGATCCTCGTATCTGGTCTAAATCTTTTAGTTTAATACCACCCCCCTTGTCCTGTCACAACCGATGTGCTAGGCAGGGGGGCAGCCACTTGATTTATCATTAAATGAGCCCAGGGCTGACAAAGTTTCTTGCCCTTGCTGCACCAACCTCTGCAGACACTACTTCAGTCACGGTGCTGGAATTCAACTCCCTCTGCCTAGAAGAAAGGCATTGCTTTTTGTTGCCAACAGGGATAGTTCTCTTGATCTCTCCTCTCTCTCCAGAGGAGTTAAGCTCTCACTCCTGTAATTTAAAGTGACTGTACAGTTTAAAGGCACAGGAGGATGTGCAAACTTTGACAGCAGATGCTATAACTCCCCACCAGGCACAGATGAAAAATACAGGGTGGGATCCTGGTGGTTTTAAAGAGCAGAAGAGAAGCTTAACGTGCCTTTGTGTTCCTCTGCACCAGGGGCCGATTCAGCATCGTCCGGCAGTGCCGGGAGAAGGTGAGCGGCAAGACTCTGGCTGCCAAAATCATCCCTTACTGGCAAGAGGACAAGCAGGCCGTGCTGCTGGAGTACCAGGTGCTGAGGAAGCTCCACCACACAAACATAGCCCAGCTGAAGGGTGCCTACGTCAGCCCCCGGCACTTGGTGCTGATCCAGGAGATGTGCGTGGGGCCAGAGCTGCTCCACTCCTTGGCGTTACGGTAAGAACGCGAGGGAAGAGTTTTCCAGCCATGGCTGCTGTTGGGAGGACAATACCTTTTGCTTTCTCCTGACAAACTGGATCATCCCTCTCCATCTCCTCCAGTGTGCTGTCATTGCATGTGGGATTTGTAAAGCGTTTGTTCTGCATCTTTGTGTGAGTTAAAAAAATTACTCAAGTTCCCTCCAGAGGGACAACTCAGGGCCACCCAGCTGAGATGCTGAAAGCAGTTTACAGTGGTTGATATGAAATTCTGTCTCCCATAATGTGACACATGAAGGGTTTCCTTACACCAACACCTGTTAACCCCAACACCATAACATGGAGGTTACTGAGGGTCAGGAAGATTCATTGTTTCTCACAGTGGCACAAAATGGATCTGCTGAAATCCTGTGATTAAAAAAGAGGGAATTGTGGGCATCAAATCTGCTTTCTCTTTCAGCTCTACAACATCCTGTTGTTGTATCTGTAAACCTGACTCACAGGATGGACCAGCCTCTCCACACAGAGCTGATTTGCTAAACTAGAGCTGTTTCTTCTTGACTCTCAAGAGTCTGATGGGATCAGACACCCAGGGGAGGGTGGTGGTGGGTGTAGAAAGGCATTTTTGGGCATGCAGACAGGACAGCTGTGTTTTCTATCCCCTTTCTCTCACCAGGACATCGTACTCAGAGGTGGAGGTCCGAGACTACCTGTGGCAGATCCTCAGTGCCACCGAGTACCTCCATGCCCACAACATCCTGCACCTGGACCTCAGGTCTGAGAACATCATCATCACCGAGCCCAACCTGCTGAAACTCCTGGATTTTGGGAACGCACAGTTCTACACGCCAGACAAATTTATTACCATGGACAAATGCTCGGACTATGTGGAAACCATGGGTGAGTAGAGCTCAGTCACAGCAGCTTGGGGCTTATCTGCAATCTCTGATAAACAGAAAGACACAAACACTGGCCAAGGCAGCAGGTGGTCCCAGCAAGAAAAGCCTTCCAGGTGCTGCTCTCCAGTGACAGTGTGAGTTTGTGGGAGCACTGAGTGGTGACAGCTGTCCTGCTAGAGACCACAGGGGACAGAGCTCACAGCAGCTCTGGCTGGCACCCATGTGTCCATTTATCCAGGGATAAAGCATTGCTGCCATCTGCCCAGAGGTTCTCATGGTTTCACTGCAGTCAGCATCCATGTGGTAGCTCCTTAACCAGCTTCCTGTCCTGGGAGCTGCCTCTTCCCTCTTGGGAAGGCAGCAAAGCATAAAAGTATTCCCTGCCTTTGTGCTGCTCTCAGTGTGTTGGAGAGGAGCTTGCCTCACACAAGTTTACTTTTCCAGCTCCAGAACTGCTGACAGAGCAAGGAGCCCTTCCCCAGACTGATATTTGGTCCGTCGGAATCACAGCCTTCATCATGTGAGTCAGCTGATTGTGGTTTTAAATGTGGCTTTAAGTGTGAGTGGCTTTAAAATCACAATTTCAGAGAGCTAATCTCAGCTGTGCCCCTTCTTTGGCTATGCCATGGAAAGCTGGGGGATGGAGGGGATGGATGGGCAACCTGTGCCGGGGCCTCAATGCCCTCACAGGGAAGAATTTCTTCCTAATATCTAATCCAAAGTTCTTCTCTTTTAATTTAAAACCGTTCATCCTTGTCCTGCCACTACAAGCTGAAGTCCCTCTCCAGCTCTCTTGGAGCCCCTTTAGGCACTGGAATGGGCTCTAAGGTCTCCCTGAAGCCTTCTCCAGGATAAACAATCCCAGTTTTTCCCCAAAGGAGAGGTGCCCCATCCCTCTGCTAACCTTGGTGGCCTCTTCTGGACTCATTCCAACAGCTCCACATCCTCTTCAGGCTGGTACCCCCAGAGCTGGAGGCAGCTTCATGTTTTCAATTCTCTTCTCCTGGGGCAGGTTGAGTGCCAACTATCCCATCAGCTCGGATGCACCCTGTGAATTCCTGAGAACAGCCAGGAAGGGAAAGCTGAAGCTGACACGGTGCTACGCGGGTCTGTCCGGGGGAGCAGTGTCCTTCCTGCAGAGCACTCTGTGTGCAAACCCTTGGTAAGAGCCTGTCTGCCCTCCCAGCTGGGGCAGATCCTGGGCACTGCCCCTTCTCTCCATTTGCAAGGAGCCTCCTCACACAGCACAGATCCCTGACTAATTCCTAACCTTTGTCTGTCCTAGGGGAAGGCCGTCAGCCTCCGAGTGCCTTCAGAGCCCGTGGCTCCAGGAGACAGGTCTGGACAACAGGCAGCAGGCACTGGTCACCTTCCCCACCACCAAACTGAGGAATTTCCTCATGGAAAGGGAAAAGAAGAGGGGCCTGCTCTGCTCCAAGTATGGGCTCATGATTGCACAGTGACGTGGATGTGGTGACAGATGGGAATCGCCTCCCTGTGCCCTCCTGCACCGAGGGCTTGGTACCAAACCCTCCTGCCAAGGGGGACAGGACCCTCCTCCCTCCTGAGCTGGGGGAGCTGCTCTCTGCCCCACCCCACTGTGTTTTATCCTGCCATGGGCTGTTCCTGTGTGACTTGTGGGGGAAGCTGGGACACTGGACAGTGAGGGCAGCAAACCCAACAGTGACCTTGCAACGTGCAGATTTTGTACCACTAAAAGGCTTTGCCACTTTGAAGCTGAGCTGCTCTTCCCTCAGGAGCAGGGACACATCTACCTGGAGATGTGGCAACAGTGTCCCTGGCAAAGGCTGAGTGTTTTAGTTCTTTTTAAAAATCCTGAAATGTCACGTTCCTCTTTGACCTTCAAACCCTGCTTTCCTCTGCAAAGGATGGTGTTGGCTGTGTCATTGCTTTGCACTCATAACTTCAGTGTTCCTTTGAGTTTCTCTGCAGTGATTGATGTATCCCTCAATTTTCCATATGAGCAGCAGTAAGAGGAGGATTTCTCAAAACTGTGTCTGGCTCTGTTTAGAGGAAGGAAAGCAGTTCCCAATGCATTACAGTTCAATACTAAAAGTGAGGCTGTTTATCCAGGGATGATCTTCTCCAACAAGTTTAACCCATGTTGTTCCAAATCTGAAAAATGGAACATCGTGCTCCTTCCCTTGCTGAGCATGCAGAGCAGGAATTGTGACTGAGAGCAGAGGAACTTTCCCTGTGCTGTGGAGAGCAGGCACCAACTCAATAGATTGTAAAATTTGGACTGTTGAACTGATATTGTCTTCACTGTGTGCCACAGGAGAGAAACCCAAGGGCTTAGGGCCAGACTCTGTGCTCATTTCTCTGGGAGGAGAGGAGAGTTACATGAGACAGACCCAGCAATGAGGGCTGTCCCCCAGGAAACCTTTCAAGGCTGGATCCCATCCAATTCAACTTCTTTCACAAATCCAGTCAGGTTTTTGTTGACACAGGGTTCTTTGCTCTTGCTGGTGCACTTTGGGATGGAAAGGTCAGTGCCAGGGAAAAACCTATCTAAACATGAAACTTAATTGTAGATTAACTCACTTGGAGCTTTCATGCTCTTCCATATATGAATTCTTTTCTGCTTTTCACAATTGCATGCATTTGAGCATGTCTGAGCTCTTTTCTAGACTCAACACTGTTTGGTTAAATAAACCATTCTGATGAGCAAATAAAGCCAGATTTTTCTGCTGAATCATTGTCACTACTTTTACATCCCTTCCCCAATCCCAACCCACATTTGTGCAGCACACGTGTCTCACCCCTCAACTCTGACCTGGGCTCTTTATGATAACCCGTTTACACTTTCTACTGGCTGGGAACCACTTCCATGCAAGACATCCACCTGAAAAATCCTTTTCCTAGAGCTTTGGAAGGAGGACATCACTTGGTCAGGATGTGATGATGGCTCTGAGCTGCCCAGCTACCCCGAGGCATTCCTGGGCATGGTTTGGAGGTTGCATCAACCAGAATGTGAGAAGGGCTTCAGAGCAGTGAACCCATGGGTGACAAAAAAATAGGTGAGAGCTGTAGATGGAGCATGGAAGGAGTGAAAAGGTGCTGGAATTGCTAATGGAAATATCAGCTGTCTCAGTCAAGCCTTACAGGTAGTTTTTGTTTTCCTTGGTCCTGCCACAACTGCTTGATAGTTTCTGCCTGAATTTCCACCACCACGAGGTTGGGGCTAATGACCAGTCTGGCAGGCTGGGATAGTTTGCCCTTAACATGCAGTTACAACATCACCCTGCCCTTTACAGGACAAAGTAGAATCTGGATCTGATGTTTGGACATCTGTGAAAATGTTTGAGTTTCATTCCTTGACCACAAATAATCTCCACAGATCAAAGTTAGTGTCAGCATTAAAATCAATCCACTGTTCTCCACACAGGAGAGGCTTGGGTTTAACTTCTGTAAGGAAGTGGTGAGAGCCCTAATTGTTGAAGGGTAATAAAGCAAAGCTGAGCTTGTAGAGCAAAGTTTTATTCTGCATTAATCCAGAGTATAAACCACATGTTTGAGGGCTTTAAGGTCAGAGTGGAGCTGTAGCCCATAAGGGATGTTTGGAGGCTTCATCAGATACAAGAAGGGAACCATAAACAAGACAATTTGAAAACCCCAAGGAAATTCTTACATCTCTGGAGAGTATTATTGCTGCTCTCTGACCTTTCAGGGGTTCACCACATGCTGATGCCATCCTGCCATTGATACTTCATGTGGAAAACAAATTATCAGGTGCAGGGTGTGACCAGACAAGTCTATGGACCAGTCACCTATCTGCACCCAACCAGTCCTTTTCATCCCCTTACATCTCAATTTTCTTCCCCAAATCACCAAAATCGCTCCTTTATCCCTCTTTGGTTCCTCCCCCAAACATTCTATTATATAAAGTCCTGTGCAATCCCAAAATGCTCTTCCCCTACACACCATAGGATGTCTCCCCTGCCTTGACACAATCCCCCTTATCCCAGGTGGTGATCCAGAGAGCTGTTCCTGATGACACGTCTCCACGGGAGTCATGCTGGGACCGTGGGGCTGATGCTCTGCTGGGGCAGCCCTGGGAGGAGCCTGGACAAAACCCTTGCTCCTTGGAAGCCCTGAATTTGGGTTCCCACCTGCCGATCTGACCCTGTGCTCCTCCTGCCTTTCAGTGGGCTGATGGCCCCTGGGATGGGGCTGGGAGTAGCCTGGCAGGGCACATTTTGTCTCGCTCTGCAGATTAACTTCTATCCCATAACCAATAACCAACACAACAACACAGCAGCAGCACGTGAGGAGGAGGTAAAAACAAAAGCCATGATAAACATTAAGCAAACAAGATCATATCAGTGTTGGTGCTGCATGGATCTGATAACCACGGGATCAGACAATTTATCTCATAGGTGACACCAGAACAAACAACACCACCAGGACTCCCCAGGTTAAAAGCGTGGCCGGAATCTGAACCGAACGTCGCGGACGGGCTGCATCGTCCCGAATCCCCAGCGGCTGGTGTCTATGGCTGGGATCTCCTCCTCCTCATTGACCAGCTCCAGGTCAAAGTTACTCAGCATCAAGAACACAAACAATTTCATTTCAGCAGTAGCAAAGAACCGCCCGGGACAGGTGGAAACTCCTGCCCCCCAAGGCATGCTGACATATTTCAGCTTCTTCCCATTTCTGTAGAAATCTTTCCTGGTGCCGTCCGGGTTTACAAAACGGTCAAACTTAAATTTGTGAGGCTCCTCGTGGATTTCTGGGTTCATCTGCACGGAGATGTGTGGGAACAGAGCCACCCTGTCCCCCTTGCGGAGGGTAAACTCTCTTCCAGTGCTTGTCCTCAGGCAGATGTCCTCGAGGACTGCTCTGACCAGGAGTGGGGCTGCCATCAGCCGCAGGGTCTCCTCCAGAGCACTGTCCAGCAGAGGGGTCTGGCTCAGCATGTCCCCAGTGACAGTAACTGGGGGGCTCCCTGCCTTTACCTCCTGCCCACTCTCCCTCGAGACTTTATCCACCTCATGTCTCACAGCCTTCAGAGCCTCTGGATGCTTCAGCAGATACAAGAGGAGCCAGAAGGCAGTCGGGCCCGTGTTGCCTTGGGATGCCCAGAGGAGCATGAGCATGAAACGATCCCGCATGTACTCAGGGGTACCGTTTTCTGCCAGAACTTGCTCTTGATCACTTATCCAGCCGCTGACATTGTCCTTCTGCCAGATCTTCTTCACAGACAACATGTTCCAGAAGTGTCTCTTCAGCCGCTCAGCTTCTCTTTTGTCCTCGGGAGGCAACACAGAAAAGGCCAGGCGAGGGAAGAGGCGGTCGTACTTACGGAACTCCTGGAAGATTTGGTGGGAGTGGAGGCGATCCTGCTCTTCAGCTTTCTCCTTGTTCCTTGCCCCTTGGGGTGGCTCAGTGCCATACAGAGCCAGATAGCCGGCTCTGAAGACGATGTTGTAGCAGTAGTGGAAGAGGTTTTCCTCCTGCCACACTCTCTTCTCTCCTGAGCTCAGGTTGAAAGGCAGCAGCTTCTGAAAGATCTTCATGGTGGCTTGTGTGAGGACAGAGAGGCCATCTCCCATCAGGTGCTTTGTGCTTGATGCATAAGCCACGCCATGAATGCCTCCGGTGGACGTGTAGCCAAAAACCCGCGTCACCAGCTGAGTTGCATGACTCCTAAAGTCCAGTTTAGATCGTGATTCCTTCACAATGCTGCCAAAGCAGAAGGGATCCATCACAAAGGTGAAGTAATGGCCGCCAAGCAGCACTGTGAAAACATCCCCGTGTTTCCTCTGCATCCTTTTGAGAAACTCTGAGCTGTCCTTTCTGAATTCCAGCAGATAGCCCAGCCAGGGAATGGTACCTTTGTCCAGGGGCGGCTCATTGGGTCTCTGTCTCCGGAACACACCCAGGACATAGAGCCCACCGAGCAGCGATGACAGCAAGGTACAGAGGAGAATCACCCAGAGCAACATGACAGCTCTGTGCCCGTCTGGGAGCTGGGACTAGAGACAGGTTGGGCTGGGAATGTGCATTTTATCCCCACCCAGCAGCTGATAGGCAGATGCAGAGCTGACAGCCCCTGTCCTCATTGGCTGCGAGTGTTTGCCTCCGGCGGAGCGCACGGGATCGAACTCCTCCCTGGATGAACAGAGATTTTTAAGGTGGAAGGTATGTTGGAATCTCGTTGGAGTACCCACGCTGTGGTAGGGGGGTGGGTTTTAGCATGAGGCAAATTCCCTTCTCTAGGCTGCATGGAGCCCAGATTTTGTAAGGAAAAGGTTCAGAGAATCCCACTCTGTGATTTCTGCCTTTGAGACCAGGCTATGGACACCCACTGAAAAAATGAAATCAAGAGTGGATGTTGGAAATGCTACTGGAAATGAGCACAGGACCATGTTAGAAATGCTACTGGAAATGAGCACAGGACTGAGGGAAGAGGGTCACAGCTGAGCTGATTTGGTCTCAAAAGCCAAGAGAAGGGAAAGTCTCTGGCATTTTGGTGTTCTCCACAGCACACGGTGTCCCAGGAGTGCTTTGCCAATGAACAGCGCTACTGCTCTGTCTGAGTGCAAAGCAAAGCAGCTGCGCTGCCCCACGAGTGAGGAGAGCTTGAGTCCCTGCATTTCTTGGCACCAGAGGAGTCCAGAGTCTCCAAATGTCCCACCCAGCCCCTGGCTGGGCAGCACTGCCCACAGGGACCACAGCACTTCTGCTTTACCCACCTTCCCTCCTGCTTCTCCAACTCCCCTGTTATCTCTCTCCATATGGGGTTTGGGGACAATGACAGGGACCCCTTGTCCCACCTGGCACTGCTCCTCTGGGTGCTGCCACCCTGATCTACCCAGACTGTCACCACAGCCGCTGGTGCTTGGACCTCTTTTTGTGCAGGATGGAGAGTGACATTAACTGCCCTCTATCTCCTCACCTTTGCTCTTCCCTAGAGCATCCCATCATAAGCTTTCCACAGTCCCAAGAGCCTTCCTCTGTCTGGGATCACAATCTTCATCTTCTTTTTAGCTTCCCAGCTGCTGTCCTTTTCCACATTCCTTCCAGTGACCTGACCCATGGAGTGAAGGCCATCATAGCATCAGCTAAATATTTATTCTGGCTTTGTTTTTTTAAGGAAAGCTCCCAACCTTTCCATTTTGGAAAAACATTGTAGCAATGTTGGGAAGAAAAATAACAGCAGTGATCAACTCAAAGCCCTTCTCAGTCCTATAATCTTCTGTAGTAATAAATTAAAAGTGATGAGTGCTTTCTCTTAATTTAATAATTTTATTTGTACAACTCTAGGCAACTTGCAGACTTAATAGATTTTCAGGACGGAATGGGACCATTTAAGGTTCAGGAGCATTTGGGGGGACTAATACTTTTAAATAAAAGTCAGCAAACGCAGAACCTTGAACTTCAAAGCTACACTGGCTAATAAGGATTGACCATCAGCTCTCTGTGCTCTTCTGTTCAGGCCATGCTCTCACTCTGTTGTGTTTCAAAGGCAATATTTATGTTACAGGTGGTACCCATGGATCTTTTTTATCTTGTCAAACCGGATCTTGGAAGGCAAACACCTCCCCCACTGCTCTGCTGAGCCCACTTTTTATCTCTTTCTCACTGATTGGTACTGGTCTAGACTTCATTCTGATCAAATTGTCTCAAATTAGCTGATGATCAAACTGATCTCCAATCAAGGCTCTGCCCCTTGGAGAGTCACAGTTCCCTGCTCAGCAGATCTGAGTGTGGCACAGCTCATCCTGGCAGAAAACAACTCAGCTTAAAGGCGTCCAGTCCTTCCTGCTGTATCTGCTGGTAGAAAATGAGATTATCCCAGTTAAACCACCTGGCAGATGGTAAGAGCCAGGAGAAGCAAAGCCATCCCTTGGCAGTGTTTCTGGCCTGATGGACGAGCATGGAAATCCATTCCTCAGCCCACGTCAGGGAGGAAGAGAATCTCTCCTCAAGTTTCAGTTTGCATTTTTTGAGGCACAACATTGAGAAATCCGCTCCTTTATTTGTCACTGCCTCACATACTTCAGATGGGATCTGGGTTTCTTCAACCAGTGTAAATCCAGGACAATCCTTTCATAATAATTCCACTTGCAACAGAAACAGATCCCACATGTATTTTTCCAATCCCAGTATGGAAAGTCCTCATCTCAAGGCTGTTGCTAGGATGAATTATCTGGTTACACAATGCTGTGGGTTCACACCAACTCCATCATGGGCAGGACCAGCGACATACAGCACAGAGGGCACATTACACATAATGTAAATAATGTAAATATTTATGCTGCATTTGTGATGCTCAACATTTCTATCTCAGCTGGGTATCTGCTGCAAGACAGGCTCGTCTGGGAGTCCTGGATGGAAAAGAAAGCTCCTCTCCTGAAAATGGCCTGAGGGATCTTCCACAAATACGCCCTGAACCGTTTCTTCACAAAAGCATAGAGCAAGGGGTTGAGACAGCAGTGGACAAAGGACAAGCTCTCCGTGATCTGCAGGGCATAGTCCAGTTTCCTACTGGTTTCACAGCTCCTGATCACACCGACATCTTGCAGGGAGTGGAGGACGAGCACAACGTTGTAAGGACACCACAGCACAAAGAAGACCCCCACCAGAGTGAGGACTAAGCAGAGAGCTCTCCTGGAGCCAGGTATCTGTGAGGCGTTGAGCACACACATGATGCGGGAGTAGCAGAACGTCATGAACAGGAAGGGGAAAAGGAATCCCAGGATGTTTTGAATCACCCGAAAGACAACTTTCCAAAATAAGTGTTCCTGGCCATAATCCTGGGTGCACATGATGGTTTTGTTGTGAATTTGCCTTGTGCTGGTGAAGAGGCCATCAGGAATGGAGAGAGCTATGGAAAGGATCCACATCACCAACAAGACGAGGATGGAATTCCTCCACACCGTGGAGCTGCGAGGAGACCAAGCATGAACTATCTGCAGGTACATGTCCAGGCTCATGCAGCTCACAAAGAAGATGCCACTGTAGAAGTTCAGAGTGTACATGGCATTTAAGAATGGGCACAGGATGTCCCAGGTGACCCATTGAGAAAGGTACAGAGCCCAGAAAGGAAGAGTCAGTAGCAGGAAGAAGTCTGAAACCACCACGTTCAGCAGATACAGCTCAGTCATCTTCTTTTTCTTCTTGATGTACATAAGGAGGACAGTAAACAAGAGGGCATTCCCAGTCATTCCAACCAGGAAGATCACGGTGTAAAATGATGGCAAGAACACCCTGCTGAAGGAGAGCACCTCCTCTTTGGTGCAGAGGCCATAGAGCCCATAATCCTCCTCATCCAGGTACTCGTACGGGTACTCACTCGAATTGGCAGCATCCAGCCACGTGCCTGTGGTTGTTGCTGTCACTCCTGAGGTTGTGTTTGACCAGTGGCTGCCTAAGGGCAAGGGAAAGGGATCAAAGTGTTGTTCCAATTCACACAGGAAGCAAACATCACATCACAGAGGGTTTTTCTTTAGTTCGTGGAATCACAGAATGGTTTGGGCTGGAAGGGACATCAAAGATCATCCAGTGCCACTCCTGCCATGGGCAGGGACACCTTCCACAATCCCAGGTTGCCCCAAGCTCCATCCAACCTGGCCTTGGACACTTCCAGGGATCCAGGGACAGCCACAGCTTCTCTGGCCAACCTATGCCAGGGCCTCACAGCAAACAACTTCCTCCTAATATTTGATCCAAACCTACCGTCTTTCAGTTGGGAGCCATTCCCTCTTGTCCTGTCACTCCATGAAAAGCCCCTCTTCATCTTTCTCATAGGCTCCATTCAGGTACTGGAATTTCACAGATTTAAATTTCTGCCACTGTCTGGTGAGTACTTTGTGTCCTGAACAATTTGGCCTTTGCCTAAGCATGGGGATAGCTGTCTATATGTACATATTAAAAAAAAAAAACAAAAACCAAAACCCAAAATTACTTCTGCTTTCCTTACTGGTACACATAAAACTTAAAAATGAATGAGCACAGTTTCCTCTCACATGAGTCACTACTTCCTCCTAACACTGCCACAAGCTTTTAGTGAAGTTTCTGCTCCAAATTACAGGAAATCCACCAGCACAGCTCACTGTGAGCTGCTTATATTCACCTGGGCCACTACTGAGAAGGCAGCATCTCAAATCTTGGTAAAGAACCTGCCACCAGCACCTTTATGTCAGTGGGGCTGTTCCCAGAGGGGAAATGCTGAACATCTCCCTGCTCCTGGGAGGACACGGACCCCTCTCCATGCCAACTCTAGGACAAAAAGACATGGATTCCTGTAAAAGGCATTAGTAAGTGGAAAATATAGAATTCACAGGAACCCAGAATGGTTTGGGTTGGAAGGGACCTTGAAGATCATCTTGTTCCAACCCTCCTGCCCTGGGCAGGGACACTTTCCATTATCCCAGGCTGCTCAAAGAATCATCCAAGGTGAGGACATGTGGGCACCCAAATCCAGCCCTGAATTATGGTGAGAGGGAGAGATTCAGCTGGAAGAACATTGCTGGAATCAATTCTGCATGAGACAAGGCATGAGACAACCCCTGCAGTGGTCACTCCCTGGAACTGTGGGCGTCAGTGTTTAGATAGCTGCAGCCCAGATTTCAGGAAATGATGAGTGATTGAGAGCCTCCTACTTTTGGAATCTGATTTTTGGGAAAAAAAGCTGTCACTGAGGAGCCCATTTCACACAGTTGGAGATGGGATTTGCCTGGTGCTGTTGGCACTTTGAAGGTTAATGAGGAGTTTAAAAAATAAAGGTAATCTTCTGGCAGCAAAACAAAGAGTTTTGTAAAAAATGGTGTAAACACCCCCCTACCCCTAAAGCACACATTTTTTCAGCCATGGCCAAAGCTACCCATCTTTTCCCTGGGGCTCATTTTCCAGCAATCCCAAACAAGCCTGGCTGTGTAGACACAGTCTCTCCTCGAGGATCTCGAGGTTTCTCCCTGCAGAGATCTGCAGCCACTCAGAAATGAGAACACGATGCTGTTGGTCCCTGGCTGTGCTGTGCATCCCAACGAGGACACAATCCCAAGGTGGATCTGCAGGGTTTAGGGATGGCTCCCTCCCCACAAACACCCAGGAAAGGGGAGCCCCTCCCCCCACAGGCTCAGCTCTAAGGGGTGAAGCTCTGGATGTACCTGCTGTGGTCCCATGACTGAAATTGCTTAAATACCCATTCCAGGCAGTTCCAGGCAGCTGAAAAGAAAAGAAAAATGGGTTTGAGCTGGATTGAAATGTTTTTGTGCCGTCTCACAGTTTTTGCAGATGCTGCAGAGCACTCCAGACAGAGCAGTGGGAGAGCAGGGATCTGCCATGGGAAAGTGCCACAAAAAAGACTTGTCTGGGAATGAACTTTTTAAAGTTTCTGTATCATGTTTTGGAGGAAATTCACCCTCAGCTGTGACTGAGGCTTTTGAAAGGAAACCAAAGATGCCCACCCTGCTGATCACAGCAACAGCCGAGATTCATAAACACCTTCCCCCTCACACCCCTCTGCCCACACCAGGACAAACCACTCCAAAATTTGCATTTGGGGTCTCTTCAAGCCCCCTGAGATGCCTTTTGTCCCTCTGCCACACCCTTCTCCCTCCACATCAGCCCAGCCCACATCCCCATCCCGTACCTCAGCGTGGAAGGGAGGGCTGAGCTCAGAATTAATCCCAATCCCAAACTGGCTACCTTTCAAAAACAAAGGAGAGCCTTGCCAGGCTTCTTTTGTGTGGTTTTGTCTACAAGCAAGAAGCAGAAAAGGCACTTACAGGAACTTCTTCTCCTTCTTCCATCCTGCCAGAGGCTTGAACCAGGCTTTTAAGAACTCCTTTTGCTTGTGTAATAGGACAGTCAGGAAATGTGAGCTCAGCATAAACTCCCTGGTTTTGTTTTCTTTTTCCTGGTGTTCACCATTCCTTGGCAGCACTAAAGAATGATCTCCACCCTTTGTTTGAGCACAAAAACAGCTCCCAGGGCTGAGCCCCTGCTGTAAAAATCTGTGTTTTCCAAGAAATCTGAACGACCCACAGAGAGAAATTTGTGTTCTTTTTACCCATTTCCACGTTTGCCACCATCAGCTGCTGCTGCACTTCAAATACACCCTATAATAAATATATATTATTATAATATGTGTGCAACACACACATTAGCAGAGAGCAAGAAACCGCTCGTAGAGCTGAGACACTGGACACACACAAGGAAGCTGCAGGTGACAGAGGTTTCATTAGGCCAGCAATTAAAATGAAATAAATTTTTGTTTTTAATTGAGTTTCTGCCCTGAAGCAGAGAATTAAATGTGCCTCTGAGAGTCACTGGAGAAAGTGGCCTTCACTGTAATTCATTACAAGATTTTATCTCAATTTCAGGGCTGGTAATTGCATCGATTTTTTGTTTCCTTTCAGACTGCAGGGCCCTAATGGCTTTGGCAATTAAGGTAACCAGATTAGGGGTAATGGGCAGCACAATTAGAGAGATGCAGCACTTGTCTGAGCCACTTTATTTTGTGCTGCCCAAAATGCCACGTGTCGGTGGCAGAGTGACCCTGCAGGAGCAGCAGCTCTGCCTTCCCCCAGCTCGGAGATGGGGAGGGACAAACACCACACAGGAGCACTGGGCTTAGGGACAAAAGGATTTATCTCTGCTGTTTTGCTCTGACGAGCTGTTCTCACATTTAAGAGAAGGTTTGAGGCATCTTTGGGATCCCAGTGGATTCTTCTTCCTCTTCCAGAACACGGTTTAAGTCAGGAGCAATTTCTAGGCTGTCTTTGGGCGTCAAAATCCTGGCACACAGAGGGGGTAAAATGAGGCCTGCTTGAAAGCTGAAATATGGGAAAACATAGTCAATAACTTAATTCAGCAGCAAGAAAATCAGACTGAGGGCAAGCCAGAGAAGCTGTGGGTATCCCATTCCAGGAAACATTCCAAGTTGGACGGGGCTTGGAGCAACCTGGTCTGGTTGGTGGAAGGTATCCCTGCCCAAGGGAGGGGTGGAATGGAATGAACTTTACGGTCCCTTCCAACCCAAACCATTCCATGATTCTGAGATTCTGACATCAGGTGGAAGCTCTTCAGCAAAGGACTAAGTAAGAGCCCAGATTTCACAGAATCTCAGAAGAGTTTGGGTTGGAAGAGCCCTTAAAGACCGTCTCATCTAATAGGGAAGATGTGTGCTGATGTCTTTACAAACAATTCCATGGGTGAGGGGATGGGTGTGAACAGCTTTGAAATGGGGCTTAATGTCTCTGCCAACTTCAAGCCGCGGGTTTGTTACAGAGCCCGGACAGTTTGACTCCTCAAACAGCCAAATGGGGAACCCTGAGTTTCTAAACTTTGGGGGTAAATAACGTGTTCAAGGGGGGAATATGGAACAGGCGGTTTGGGAAGGCTGCACCTTCCTGGTACCTCGGCCAGCGGGGGAAGGAAGAGGGTAAGGAGCGGCCGGGAGTTTGGGATGAGAGGAGGCTGCGCCCTCCGAAACCTCGAGAGAGAAAACAAAAATCCCGCAGGGATGGCCCCAGCGGCCTCTCTCCCTGTACCCCAATAAAGCTGCAGGACCGCTCTGTCTCCTTTACGGACACTGGCTTTTCCTAGCGGGATTTCCCGCACACATCCCACCCCTGCCATGGCAGGGACACCTCCCACTGTCCCAGGCTGCTCCAAGCCCTGTCCAGCCTGGCCTTGGGCACTCCCAGGGATCCAGGGGCAGCCACAGCTTCTCTGGGCACTCTGTGCCAGGGCCTCACCACCCTCACAGAGAACATTTCTTCCCAATATCGAATCCAAAGTTCCTCCCTTTTAATTTAAAACTGTTCGCCCTTGTCCTGTCACTCCGTGGTGTTGCTTAATCCACGTCAGAGTGACAACCCGGGAAGTTTTTGAAGCGTAAAGCAGACAAGCTGCAGAAGCCACCAGCAGCTGTTTTTCCAGCCTGCGGACGATGCCGGTCCCGCTGTTCTGGGGCTAAAGCAGAGTCGGAGCCGCCGCCCGGCTCTCGGTACCGCCAACGCGCGCAGGCCGGCACTGAGGGCGGGACTGAGGCCGAGACTGAGGCGGGACCGAGGCCGGCACTGAGGCGGGACTGAGGCCGGGACTGAGGCCGGCACTGAGGCCGGCACTGAGGCCGGGACTGATGCGGGACTGAGGCCAGGACTGAGGCCGGACTGAGGCGGGACTGAGGCCGGGACTGAGGCCGGGACTGAGGTGGGACTGAAGCACGGCTGCGCCCCGCAGCGCCCCCTGCCGGCCGCC
>WEZZ01022090.1:40738-61237 GCA_013400585.1 Chloropsis cyanopogon | reverse complement strand
TATATATATATATATATTTATATGTATATATATTTTTTCAGGACTGGTCTTGTCTCTGAATGTACAAGGACACTGTTCCCCTGCTCTGTACATCCCAGGTCTCCTCTGTGTGTAAATGTTCATCCCATGAAACACCGTTTGTCCATATTGCATTCCCAGGAGGAACAACAGAAAAGCTTCACTTTGGCCACAAAATCAACCAGAATTAGCTCAGGGTCTGCATTTTCATAAACTGTATATTTTCATACCCAGTTTCTCTGTATATGAAGAATTTTGTTGTGTTTATTAAAAAAAAATGCAGCTGACAAGGAAGGGAAATTCTGTCTTGCTGAGACCTGTTCAGATTTTGAAACCCATTATTTCTTACTTAACCCAGTTCTTTAATTGTGCTTTTTCTTTCTGTCCTGCAGGGGTGCTGTATTCCATGTTCCGGGAGTATGTGGTGAAGCCCAAGGAATAGTGGGAAGCTGTCTGAAATCCCTGTCCTGGTGGTGGCCTGTGTACTGCAGCTCCAAACCTCCTATTGAGGGGTTCTTGAGGAAAACAAATAATACACGGCATTAGAGAATTGTTCTAATTTGTCTATGGTACACTGTGCTGAACCTGGCAGCCTCAGAATGTGCCCTGGGGGAGCGGGAATTGGGGTCTGGGTCTCTGATTGACACCACCACATCCCAGTTTTTAAGGGATATTGTGGAGTGCAATCCCTCTATCTTCCCCTTCAACTCAGTCCTAAAACTGGTGGCTTCTTTTGCTGTTGTTGCCCAAAACCATGATGTCCGAACTGGCTTCTGTCAGGAACGCCTTGCTGTCATTTTCTATCCTCTGCCTCCAACTTTGTAATTTAGAAGCTTCCAGTAGCACTAAATGACTTCTAAAATATTGAGAGCTATATAAACATCTATATTTTTTATTTAAAGCGTAAGTATGTTGCAGCTATTTAAATGTTATATTTATTCATTGTTAACGAAGACACAGGCTCCCTATTTTTGCTATATCAGACCCTTGGATTATGATATTTTGTAACTTTATTTACAGTGTTCTTCTGAGTAACGTCTAAATGTAACATTTAAAATACAGATTGCGTAAACTAAACTTTAATTTGGTGGTTTAATGCTTTTAAAATGTATGATCAAGCTGATTTCTGCAGTACTGTTCTGGACAGAAAATTTTAAAGCATTTAAATCTGACAACCCCCCATCGCCCTTGAGGTATTAAAATCATTGTCTGTGAGTTACTTTACACTCAAACTCCTTGTTCTTCCAACAGCAGTCATGAAAATAAAAGCCGATTTTTAAAAAAGCACACATTCTCCTGTTTGCTGACATTCCACGGTGAAAGTCTCAGATGTTACACATCCAAGGTACAAACTGCACCTACCTGTCTGTGACCCGTTGTACAGAGCAGGGGGAGATTAAACACGAATAAAAGTGAGCAGTGGAGGTAATAATTGTCCGCCTAAGGATTTGTTGGGGGGGAAGCTCCCATCCCAGTGCAGAGGGATGGCGTGAGCTGAATAAAAATGTCGTGAGGAGGGTGCTGGGAATGGAATTCCCAGCCCGGTGCTCTCCTGGACTCCCAGCTGCTATCACCCTGCTGCCCTCGGCTGCTCCCGCACGGATGGAGATTGGGAGGGGCTCCGACGCCTTTCCCTGTTCCTACCACCGCGAAGCGAGGAGACGGAGCCGCTGCCGTGGCGCCGAGGGGCCGGGATGGGTGCGGGGATTGCGGGAATGGCGATCGGGAGCGGCGTGTGAGGGCGGAGCCATCATGGCGGCCGCGCTGAGGGGAAGGGCGCGCGCGCTCCCGTTGCTATGGGCACCGCATCGGGCCCGGAGCGGGGAGCGGGGCCCGGAGCGGGAGCCGGGGCCGCATCTCCGGTCCCGCATCGCCGGTCCCGCCGCTGCCCAGCAGGGAACGGGCACAGCCCGGGGCACCCTCCCGGTGCCCTCGGGAACGCGGCTCGGGTAGGCAGGGGGAGGGGCGGGAAGCGCGGGCAGGAGTTCCCGCGATGGGGAAACAGCGCGGCGCTGCCAGGACCCAGCAGGTCCTGGGAGGGTGACAATTACAGTTGCAGGTTTGCAATTAAAACATAAAAACGTAAACACAAGAAGTTTCGCCTCAAAATGGGTGATAAATTCTTTCCGCTGAGGGCGGCAGAGCGCTGGTGCTGGGTTTATGGTGGGACTCAAGGATCTGAGAGGAGTTTTCCATTTTAGCGTTGTGTGATGGAGCTGCACCTTGAGTACCGTGCACATTGCTGGCCTACAGAAAAATAAATAACTCAAGAAGTTATAAAATAATAAATTAATCAGTAATGCAGTCTAAGTAAAGAAAATTCTGAGAAAAATCATGAAGGTTATTTAAGGTCTAAAATAGTTACTCTACTAAGAATTCTACAATATTTTCAGAACAGAGACAGCTACTCCTTGAAGATGTTCTTGCTTATCTTTGCCATCTTTAAGGTCAGTGGCTAAACCTATCAAGAGGTCCAATCTAATTATAAATTTAATTATCAACCCAAAGGTTACTGAAACCAGAAAAGTTGTCTGGGTTTTATATTCAATTTGCTCAAGTAAATGGGATGGACTCCTTATCTCTGTAGGCTTTTTCCAAATCCCAGAATCAACTTTAATCAATTAAAATGAATTTTCCAACCTCATTGATTCAGTAATTCTTTGATCCCTCATGCCCAGAGCCCTGTGGGCTGTGCAGAGGCCCCAGACTCTGCTTTTTGCACTTGTCAATCCTCAGTGCACCTTGTCCAGGTGACTCTGCCCATAAGGTACGCAAAGGACACGCTGCATTTTGGTGCATTAATCGGGATAATTGGATTTCCCTCAGTGTGTGTTAATTACTCAGTTCAGGGCGTGTCTTTGGAGGTATTTATGTATTGGTTTTCCTAGACCAAAGGTGCAATAGGGTTTTTTTGCTGACAATAAATGTCAAACAGAAGGAGAAAGGGGGTGCATTTATCAGAAAACTGTCTTTAGTCATCCTAAGAAAATGTTTGGGAAACAATATTATTATTTAAAAATATCTATTGATAATATATTGTTCTAATTAAAATATTTAATAATTAATATATTATTATCTAGTTATTTAATGTTATCACTCAGTGATTAGAAATTTGGAGGAAAGGTGTAAGCCACACTTTTGTCTTCCCCAAACAGAGCATAAGGAAAAAAAAAGATTTTCTTTATTTCTCATTAACCCAAAAAGGGGGGGATTTGCACTTTTCCTGGATGTGGGCAGGGAGGCTGGATGGTCCCAAACACTCCGTGCTGGAGTGCAAATCCATTGCCTTGGATTTGGCCCCAACCTGCTCCTCTGCTAAAATATTTATTTAAACAGGTCTGTTTAGGAACATTTGGAAACGTTGCTTTTTGAATTCTGGAGTGAAAAAGACNTTTTTTTTTTTTTTTTAAGGGCTGTATAAAAGCCATTTATGGGAAAAAAGGCACTTGAAGCAAGGCTGGAGAGGAGGAGGAGGAGGAGGTGGTGGTGGGAGACTGGACATAGGTCAGGGAGGAAAAGCTGCAGAGCAGCTGCCAGAAGGGTTTTTTGTTTGTGGTTTTGTTTTTTTTTTTCAGAGCAGTGCTAATCCCTGCTCTCTGTCACTTTTTATTTTCCTCTTGTTATGCTTTTAGTAAACAATGGAGCCAGACATGAAAGCGAATGAAGATTTCAAAAGCCAGTTTAAGGCTTATCAGGAGCAACAGCAAAGGCGGCTGCAAAATTTGATGGAGACCAAGAAGGAAAAGCAGGACAGGCAGAAGAACACTGGCAGCACAAAGGAGACTGTGAGAGCCCTGACTGATCTAAACCTGTTTAAAAACGAACCTCCTGTAAAGGAAGATGCCAGCAAAAGGTAAAGGTCTGGCAGCACCAGGAAGTCACTGGGAGGCTATTTTGCTTATGATCTCATGAAACTCAATATTATTTAGCTGACAGGACTCTGTCCTCACACACTGGGCTTTCATTATCCTGAGGAGATTCTCCCTGTCCAAAATTATCCTCAGGGCATTGTGCTGTGCTCTTTAATATCAGTATTTTACAAATGAATGGGCAGCCAGGTACTACCTGACCAAATCCAGCCTTTTGGGATCACTGGCATCCTCTGAACTGCTGGTTAGCTCCTGCCTAGCTTTAAGCAAATAGATTCCCTACATGAATAATTTCCAAAGGTGGGCAGAGGCAAAGCAGCAATGGGAGCAAGCCCCAGGCCTGCAGTGCAGAAGAGTGTTCCCTGAGATTTTTTTGCAATATGTCCTGATTTGGTGGATCACAAGATTACCAGGACATTGGGCATTTTGGGATGGATCTCCCTTCATCTTGTTTTTTTCTTTTGAGCTGAGTACTGGAGTAGAGATTTAAAACCCCAGCTTAGATCATTTCTCTTCCTCACAGGTTACAGTCAGCCTTTCCCTCTGACCCAATTAATACTTGTCCTGACTTGAGCAGGTCTGGGGCTGCACACACCCCAAAGGTGTCTGCACTGCTGCCTGTGGGAATAAATCACACAGACCTCCATTTTCTTCTTCTTTATTCACATAACTCCTTTTTATACAGTTTTTCAGACCTCCTGTGTGACTCCAATTGGTTTGTAGCTTTCTTGCGAATTGCGTATTTGTTATTGACAAGTTGTTATTCTGTGTTGATTGGTCACTCAACCCCCTGGTNCTGCACACACCCCAAAGGTGGCTGCACACACCCCAAAGGTGTCTGCACTGCTGCCTGTGGGAATAAATCACACAGACCTCCATTTTCTTCTTCTTTATTCACATAACTCCTTTTTATACAGTTTTTCAGACCTCCTGTGTGACTCCAATTGGTTTGTAGCTTTCTTGCGAATTGCGTATTTGTTATTGACAAGTTGTTATTCTGTGTTGATTGGTCACTCAACCCCCTGGTGTGTGTATGTGCAGGAAAAGTTGTTTGTAAGAGACAGTTTTCATTTTTCTGTCTAAAGGTGCAAAAACAGTTCATACAGGTGCCAGTTGTTTTTTACCCAGGAATAGATTGTTATGTTCATGAGCTGCTCACACCAGCATTGCTTTCATATGGGAACTTGCAAAATGCTGACTTTGACAAGGCCAGACACTGATTTTAATGGAAAAGGCTTGATTTTCTGAAGCCTTTCTTTATGATTTTTCTACCTGACTGCACCATGGGCTGTTCAGGGCTTTGCTCTGTGGCAGTGGTGAAGCCAGGTGAAGCAACTCCTTCACACACTGGTGCCTCACCAGAGCTGTCTGATTTGCCAGGTTCAGCCCCTGATCTGACCTCTACCAGCTGTCCTCTTCCCTTCAACATTGTTTTCTGATAATCTGTAGAAGATTATGATGCAAATCTGATTTTTTTAAAAATTTCTGTGGGGCTGATTCCCATAGTTCAGATGTTTGGTGGAGGAAAGGGATTCAGGTGCTCCCATGGCACAGCATGGGCAGTGTGCAGGGTACAGGAAAGCCCAGTAGTTCTCTGCTACTTAGAGTTCAGTACTTTAGGCCTGAGTAATCCCAGATTTTTTATTCACCTCTGTTGCTGTGTCACTGGCTGTCCCCATTTGACATGGCAGGTGTGGCAGATATATCTGGATTGTCCTTTGCTTGTGCACATTCAGCAGAGGAGTGGTTGTGAGCGATCAAATCCAGGCAGGATTTGCTTTTGGAAGGGATTCACCAGGATGTTCTCTGCAGTATTCCCATGACAACACACCAGAGGTTTGTTCCAGGATCACAGGACTCCACGTGGCCTGCAGTGATTTCAGCTTGTCACTGTTGTTTATAGCAGCAACTGGAAAACATTCTCCTCTCAGAAGTCTCCCTTCCTCCTAGCCTTGGGAATTCTTTTTTCCTTCCTCCCATATCTTGTTTAGACAAGTGTTTAGCTGATATTTCTGCCTTTCTGTTATGTTCTCTTTGTAACTTTATCCTCCCTTCTCTGTTTGGTGTACTTGAATGTATCTAAGTGACTCTCCCCATCACGTGGAGAATCTCCAGCAAAAGTTGGGAAAGACACAATTTGACAAAAGTTAAATTCTTTATTTTCTTCGGCCTGAACGGGGCATGCAATTTGGGCAACCACCTGAATTCCAGGCAGAGCCCTGCTCATAAGCTCCACCTGCCTGTGATTCCTTGAAGGAAAGTTAAAAGGGGCACATTTTGCAGCCCATTTCTTTTGGCTCATTCTCCGTAGCTGAGGCACAGGGGTGGATCTGCTACCTCTGTAACAGGGACAGTCACTCTGGGGTGGGGTGGGAAGTTCCTCAGAGAAGACTCCAGCTCTGTGCAGTTGGAATTTCTGTCCATCCTCCTCTAAGTGCTTTTCCTCAAGACTTGGACTCTATCTCTGAGAAGACTTCATTGCTCAGGTGTGTTAAGAGCTTAGAACCTTTTTTCCATGTTAATCCCCCAACTGTTCAAAGTCTTTTGGTTCAGGTGTCTCTAATTGGATCTGAGTTTCCTTGCTCACTCCTCTGAGTGGTTCATGTGGGAATAACTCAGTTCTGCCTCTCCTCTGCTCACATTGCTCCTTGCTTTCTTCTCCTTTATGAGCAGCTGCCTTTGATCTCCCTTTGATTTGCAGCTTTGAAACACAAGAGCATTTCTTAATTATGCATTGTGAATCCCCTCCTAAACTGGCTGTGCTGTTTATGGTAGTGTCTTAAGGGATCATTTATTCTGCCATGAGCAGATGGAGGGTGCATTTAAAAGCTCACAGGTCCAATGGGTGCTAAGAGCTTGCTAAAACTTTGGAATAAAAAAATTGAGATTATTATTGAGGCATCTGACTTGGCTGTGTCCACAGGTATGTACTGTAACAACTGGGCTTTATCCAAATCACATCTCCAAAGTGTAAACATTTAGGGTTACCCTGTAGAAAATAAGAATCTAGGAGTCAATTCATCCAGCTGATTTATGTGTCTGGATTGCTGAGATGCTGTAGATTATCAGGAACTTCCACATGGGAATCACAGGCCTCTGGAGACCTGCATTTTCCACCAGCAGCAGCTGGGGTCAGGTGTGCAGCCCAAATGTCACCTGTGTGTGTGGGTAATTGTGTTAAATCCCAAGTTTTCTCTAGGACCTCGTGTCAGGGAGCTCAGATAATTCTGAACTCCCACAATTGAATTGAGCCCCTGAGGCCACAGCTCCTGGATTTTATATTTGAAGGACCCATCATATCAGGGCAGTAAAGAGATTAAAGTTATTAATTCTCTGGATGTCTTAGAGAGATGAAACCTTTAAATGTTGCTAAATGTCCTGAAGAATAGGAGAAGCAGGGCTGTTTCTTACCATTCAGAGGGCTTTTTTTTGCTATTCTCTGTTTCTAAATGAATTCCAAAAGGCACCATTAACAATACAAACTGGTGCTCACAGGCTTCCAAGAGAATCAGCTGAGGACACAGGAAATTGGGCTTTTCTGAATTGCTCTAAAACATTGATTTTTAAAGGACCCCAGGGGCAGCTTTGTAGTCAATGCTCTGTTGGCTTCTCCTGGCTTTGTCAAGTATAGAAAAGAAAGCCTGAATGTCCCACATGCTGAATGCTGCCCGATTTCCTCTGAAGAACCAGGTAAGTAAAACTGAGATGACACTATTTGGTAACCTCAATACACCTGTTCTGTGATGTTTTGCCCCAGACAACTCAAGAAAGTGCAGAATTTTTTTTTTTTTTAAAGAAGATGTTATCTGAATAGATCAGATAATCAGCTGGTGTTCTTATCTGAGGTTTAGGACATTCTGCCTAATTCCAAGAACTCACTCCTGATAAGCTCAGCTCAATTGTTCCATTATTTTATTTCTAGGAGCACCTATTTGTACATTATTTGCCATTATGGTTTATTTTTTTCCCAGTTTGCTTGAGGTTGAGAATGAGCAGCTGAAGGATCAGCTCCGAGAGGTCCGGGATGAGAACTGCAGGCTCTACAAACTGGTGTCAGAGAAAGATTTTGAAATAAAGGAGCTCCAGAAAAGAGTACGGGAGGAGAGGCTGGCTCTGTCAGGTAAACACTGCAACTTTGTGTTCTCCCCATGTTGGTTTGCTTGATGCTGATGACAAAAAAATGTCCCTGGAAAGAATAGTGCTCTTTTAGGGTACTCAGTGATTTCTGTACCTCATAGAACTGTAAACTTGCTATTATTGGCACAAAAATAATGATGTTCCATATAAATAATATTTTGGAAAACTTCTGTTCGTGTCAAAGAGCTGTGCTGCAGCTGTCTCTGCTTTTTAGGGTTAAATTTCTTTTTCAGGCTGTTTTTTTTTTCCTGCCTGAACAGGGCACAGGCAGGATGCTGGATGAATTCAAAATTCAGCTTCTAAAGTGATTTTGGTGTCTTTTGACAACTGATCTGTGCAGGCTGCACCTCCTCCACTGGGTGCCACTGTTGGTCAGGACAGCAGTGATGACCAGGCTTGAAGAGAAGGGGGAAACCAGCAACGAAGAGAACTAAATAACATTAAATTACACCTTAATCCTTGAAAAGCAGCTGTAGTTTGTGTTTAGGAGAGGTGATAATCTCTTCCTGGTCGGACCAGGAGCCAGATGTGCTGTTGGAGCTTCTCAGGCTGATGCCAATCCCTTGCCTCTGTTTTCCCTGTCTGCATTCTGGCAGTGCCCACATTGCTTGGGAATGAAAAGCCTTGAGGGTGTGCAATGCATTTGGAGACCATCAATTTAACATGGAAGCTGCAACCTAGCTTTGGTTAATTTAGTATTTACTGTGATTCTCAGCAGCCATTATTTATCCTGAAAACTGATGTAAAAGTAGCTCTTAGATGGGAGGGGTAACACAAACCACACAAAGGAGTGAGAAGAGTGCTTTTAAAAATAATTAATTAATTTTAAGTGCTTTTTAAAAAGCATTTTAGAATAAATTCCTTTAAAACAGTGAATTATGTTCTTTACAAGTTTTTTAAATAGTGAGATAGGAACAAATTTTGTTCTCAGCTGTGTTCTGTGTAGCCCCATGAATGTCTCTGGGGCTGTATGGGCCTCAGCATTCACTTGTGAGTGATCTCTCACCTCTCATCCCACCCCAGTTCGTGAATATCAGAGAACAGTGATTACTGCAGAGCTCTGAAGGAAGATGAAAGAGTTAAAAGGAGCAACAGCAGCCAAGTTCAGTCCTCACACCCCTCAGCAAGGGTTTGTTGTTGCAGGCTCGTGTTCCTTGCTGAGCTGGAAGTTTCTGTGGACACTGTTTGCCATGACTTTGATTTTGCACTTGTGCAAGAGCTTTCCTTCACCTGTGTGGTGTTAACCAGGTGACACCACAGCCAGGCCCGGGGTTTGCTTTGTTTGTGGCACTATTCAAACCCTCCCTGAGGAGGGAGCCAGTGACTGGCTGTTTAAAAGAGCAATTAAAAGAGTCATGCAGTAAAGCTCCCTGTGTAATCCCAATGGAGTTATAAATAAGCACAATAAAATTTCCTGGACCTTGTCCAGGACCCAACTGGAATATTGTGCCTGACCTTTGAGGACTGATGTCTAGAAATGTTCACACCTCTGTTCCAGCAACTCCTCCAGTAGTTAAAAGCCAGGCAAAGCAGAGTGTTGCCTTTTTCTGTGATAATGCCAAAAAATCCTGTTCCCAACCGTTCTGCAGGAAACACTGCTGCCCTCTCTGGGTAATAATGGTGCTGGGACCACTCTTGTGGCCTGGTGACACGTGGCTGTTGCCACAGTGTGAAATCAAAGGAGCAGCCCATCCAGCTGGCACCTCTGACATCTCTTCCCTCACTTGTTCATTTGAGTGCCTGGCACAGCTCAGAGAGGAAGGGATGGGACAATGGAAGTGCATTGTGACAGAGAACAAAAGCATGGTCTGTCCTGGATCCTGCCTGTAAGATGTGCCCTCTGCTTTCATGTGCTCTTTGCAGGGGTGTCTGGTTTAGCTGGAGACGTGGCAGCCACTAAAATAGTTGAGTTGGCCAAAAAGAACCGTGAGATGACTGCTGAGTTTGAGAGTGAGAGAGCCAGAGTGAAGCAGCTGAATCACAAAGTCAAGGAGCTGGAGAGAGAAGTGAGGCGTTTTTCTTGTTCTTTCTGCTCATGGAAAAGAAAGTTGTTCTTGTTCTTCCTAAAACGTGGAAACTCAGCCTCTGGGATAGAAACTGAGTTTGATTCATGTTCCTATGTTGATTTTGCTCTCAAATCCGTGTTTGCTTTGGGTTGTGGTCATTTCTGTCCATGATGTGTTCCCTCAGCTGATTCACCTCTGCAGACAGGAGGAATTAGGAAAGGATATCCCCAAGTTATAATGAGCCAAGGATTTATTAAACAGCAATTAGGAATGTTCACTTGTAGAAGCACAGAGACTTTCCTACCAGTTTGACAATGGTATTCCTGTTACTATTTTATTTTTTGTGAGGAGAAGCAAACTTCACACCTTTATACAGCCCCACCTCGTTAATACCAGTCTGTAATTAGTTCTTTATTCTTCTAAGCTTTTGTTATCCCCATAATGAAAGCTTTTTTCTGGAATTAGTACTTACAGAACTGAGACAACACCCAACTATATTATATAAGACAGCAAATCTTCACTCAGGCAGATTAAATTTTCTGGTTGACTGTGACTTTTTGCCAACCTTTCACAGAAGTAATTTTACTCAAGTGGCTGCTGAATTGAAAATGAGATGTCTTGATGTCAATATTTGCTTTGTCCTTTGGCTCCTGCTCTTCTTCTTTACACAGTATTGGTGTTTTTTTCTTATAATTTTAATTTCTTCTCTCAACTTTGCTTTCTTAGAAGACATCAGTTAAATGAATCAATAATGCTGACAGATGCATTTTGACTCAGTCTTTCACCATCACTTATTATCATGAGTTCTGCATCTACCTGAATTGCACCCCAGCTACCTGAAAGATCAAGAAGTCGTAGATTAAATTAAATTTTGGAGAACTCCTGCATAAATCCACAGTGTTCTGGTCACAGGGGTCTTGTCAAACAGTTGGCAGGTTGGCAAACAAGTATCAGGTGTAGTTTGGGACCTACAAAATCACACAAGTAGTGGAGCAATTCATGAATAATTTAAGGAAAATCAACTTGGTTCTGCTCCCCTACTGCAGAAGTGTAATGATCATTATTCAAACAGAAACAGTAATATTCTCAGATTTTGACCCAAAAAGAAAGGAGCACAAACATTTCAAGAAGAAGATGAAGATGTAAATGATGTGTAAAATGAAAGCAATGTTTGACACTGGGAGGTATCTATCAAAAATGTGGAGTGGTAAATAGAAAACACTGTTATTTTATTTATTTTTACCTCTTTCCGTGCATGAAAACTGAAAAATCTGTAAATCATGAGTATTTTACCATGATTATGTTCCCCCAGACAGAATGGAAGGTGTGGCCACTGAACAATCACTTGGCAAAGGGTGGGCCATGTAAGCAAAGGGATGTTTGCAGAAAATTTCCTCAGAACTTGAGCCAGCAGCTGCCAGCTCCAGCTGAAATTCCTCATTCTCAGTCCATTGACTACAAAATTTATGAACTGGCTAGAAAGAGTGGCCCTAACCCATGAAAAAGGGTGAAATTACAGCTGGCTCTGAGCTTTCCCCCAGATGCTCCTTTAATGAAGGAGCTCTTCCTTAGAGCCTTCTTTAATTCAGGCAAATAATCAAGATTTTCCACCCACCTCAAAGAATGAAGTCCCAAACTTTTAAAGCAACACTTCCTGGTCTTTCCAGCCCCAAATTCCTGCACTCTCATCCATTTAAAAATCTTTGCAACAGCAACACAGGGCACGATTCAGAGCAGGAGGGGTTGTATGTCTCTTTTCCTTTGATGTGGCAAGCAAGAGGAGACAAAGTCTTCATTCTTCATGGGTTAAAAAATTCTACTTTAGAGCTCCCAGCTAAAAAAAAACCAAAAAACAGCCTTAACACCATTAAATCTCAGTTATAGGGTGTCAGGTAGATTTCTCTTTTTATATTCCTCTATTGAGTAGAACTATTTGCTTTTTATGAAATAATTCTGGGCTGGGTGGGATTTGTATTTTTGTATATAAACATTAATTTGAGGTACTTTTGCTGGTAAAATGCCTCAGAAGTCTCCATACTTGAAATTTGATCCCTTCTCAGCAAGTCAGAGACGTCTTCTGAAGTTACTCCACAGTAAAATATAACATGATTCTTTTGGAAGAATTTGAGAAAAAAATAATTATGCTTTCCTACTGATTGTGTTTAAAAAAGTTCGAAAATTAAGGTGGTTTTTGGGTTTTTTTAGAGTACATAAATATCCAAGTTATACTTTTTTGCTAATTAATACTCCATGGAGTGATGCTGCTCTCTGCACCCATTCTAAACTAACAATGGGGTTCTTTTCCAGCTACAGGCAGCAACAGAAAAAATCCATTCCCTTGGTGGTGATGCTGCAGGAATCAAGGAATCAGCTCTGAAAATGCTGGAAGGAAACTTGGTATGAATTGTAATTGAAAGGAGGAATTCAGCAGCTGTTTATAGAACAAGGATGTTTCCCTGTCACCAGTTTTGGGACCAAATTCCCCTGTACCCCCTCTATGCCTCAAAAATTAATTCTGGAAAAAATAATTCAGTGGTCTTGATGAATCCATGGGTCTTTATCACTTCAGTTTTTCCCTGTGGGTTCTGTTCTCACCAAGCACATTCCTCTCCTCCAAGGCTGAAAGTCCAGAGGTGAAAGCACTGCAAGAAAAACTGAGCACAGCCAACGTCAAAGTGACGGAATATCGGAACCAGCTCCAGAACGTGAAGCAGGAGCTGAAGCTGACCCAAAAGGTACCACTGCAGGGAGCAGTCTGGGGCTGGGACCCCTGCAGGAGGTTCAGTCTTGGGAAATTGGGAGGCTTTTGGCCTTTGGTTGTCCCCCATGAACTATTCCAGTGGAGCAGGGAGGTGAGGAAGACACAAGGGTAGGGGTTGGAATTGAAATTGTGCTCCTGGACACAGGGATGTCATGTTTTGCCTCCCACTGTCCATTGGACACAAATCCTTCTGAGTTTTAAAGTCCCAGATCAGCAGAACTGTTTGTGACACACATCCAGGTTCATTCCTCCTTCCCCATACATTTAATTATGTATTTACTTCTAATGTAGGTTCCAGTCCCATGGGAATCAATGGGATTAAAGGCCATGCTTGAACTAAAGCATGTGTTTAATGAGTTTGTTGGAATGACATCCAGAATAACCTTTTCCTCTGATTTGTGATGGATTTAAGTGTTATTATGTGCTCTGATTCTCTTTGGTTTCCCTACTTTGTGTAGGAGACCTGCAATGCAGATCAGAGTAGAGAATATGGTCCTAAAAATAGAACTCTGCTGACCTTTTTATAAATAATTTAAATGCTCTTCATACTAAGTTTAGCTGTGTCAGAATTTTGCAAGGGAGATTGGTTCAGTTCCTGGTGTGCATGAAGACACTATCTCTACTCTGTTCCTGGTTAATTATGGGTAAATATTCATAATATCAAAACTAATTGTGTACATTGAAAACTGCTTGTGTTCCCTGTTAGAGAGAGCCGCTTTTCCTCCCTTTTCCCCAACACATCCTCTTAAGCCTTATTGTTGATGTTAATCCCTTCTCCCAGATTTTAGCCAAAGAAGTTGGGGAAGATGTGAATATCCAAAGTCTCTTGACCAATTCTGGCAGCTGGCGTGGACGAGCTCAGCAAATTCTTCTTCTCCAAACCAAGGTGAGTTATGACCCTGCACATTTCAGCTGGAATTCTCTTTCTAAGTAGAGATATCACCTCAATTTAAGGTAAAAGTACTGTTTGTTCTTCATTAATTCTTAACAACTCTGTGTTGATGTGTGCACACCATGTTAATGACTCTGCAGCCGTACAAGCTTTGGGATTTCAGCTGGGAATCTTTCACATCTGTGTCAAAGGAAGGAGTTCAGTGACCTTGGAGAGCTGTGGCAGCCTAGTTCAAGTCCCAGGGTGTTTTGAAGGTGCCTCTCTCCACTGAGAACAGAAGGAGCCCTGTCAGTGTCTGTGCTCTGACTTAGACACCTTTGTTCAGTGCTCGCAGTCAGATGGGAAGAATTGAGGCCAGATCAGGTTTTCAAGTTGTTCCCTTGGGAGCTTCAGTAAAATCTTTAACTCTTGAGTCTTCTGAAGGGCAGAGTTTAGCTGAAATGTCAGCAGGAGGCAGGGAGGCAGTTTTGTAGGCATCTAAATAAAACTTCTCTCAGGCATTTTGATATGTAATTTTCCTATTTTTCTGCTTTTCAATTAAATGCCATCAAACTGGGATTTTTTGCACTCTGATTGACCGAGATTTTTAACTTCTGCTTTCCCTTGAGCAAATTCCATTTCCCCCTGTTATATCCCCTGCCTGGGGTTCATCTGAACACTGTTCCTACTGTTCTCTGCTCTAATGTACAAATTTCCTTCTGATCCAGACTCCTCTGGCCCTTTCTGTAGTCAGTGGGGATCTTGTAAATCCAGTCACTGGATCAAAAGTGAGGGAGGTTCCTCCAGTGCAGGGCAGAGGAACTGAGCTCTGGAAGTGCCCAGTTCCTTCTGCTGACTATGGAAGCAGCCTGCAGTGAGCACTTGACAAGCTGAGTTCACTTGGAGTCACACAGCAGCAATTCCAATGCTCTGGAGTGCCTGTCTGGCCTCCAAATGTGGCTCCACAGAGGCACAGATCTCCCATATGTCCCAGATCTCCTTCCTGCACAGATGCCCTAAAATCTGCATGTTTATTAGCAGCTAAATTTCAATTTGAAAAACCAGACACTGCTAGTGTTAGTTAAACATGATAATATCAAGAAATAATCTGAGCTGCCTTTGGCTGTGTCCTCTTTGCCCTGTACCCCTGGTAAAACTCTGGGTGAGTTGTCATTATTGTGCCATAGGTTCAGGAGCTGGAGCATAAACTGAGTCAACAGATCAGAGCTTCACTGCTTCAGATGGATGAGAGATTGCTGACATTTCCTGATCCAAGGAAGTTGTCAGCCCAAGAGAAGAACTTGCTGAAGATTCGCAGCTTGGAAAAAGAAAAGAAGGAGTCTTTGGAGGTAAAGACCTTGTGAATACACAATCTTAATCACCAAACAGAGTCCTGTTTGGGTGTGGAGCACTGTGCTGCCTTCAGGGTGTGTTACACCCTGCCTAAAACCTACCTAAAACATTTCACAAACCCACCTGATCTGCTAGAGGAAGCTCTGCCCCACTTCACAGCCAAGCCCTGCTACAGCTACACCCAAACTCCTCAGCACCCCTCTCACCCCTTGGCCAGGTGTGCATTCTTCATCCCAAATACAGACATCCCCTCACACCTCCTGTATCTGTAGGGCTCTGGGCTTCTCCATTTGAACAGAATAATGGAGAATCAGAATCCAGAATAATGAAAAATCAACCCAGACCACCTGGATTCCTGAGCAGACAGGAACCTTTTTGGATGCTGGCAAGCAGGCAGCCAGTAACATTTATAATTTCTAGGAATAATACAGTATTCCAGTCCAATTTTTTAGATTCTACCAGGTAATGTGTGATTTTTCTTGCTCACTACAGCACCTGGGGCTTGGTAATAAGTTATAACTTTAATTTCATTTTGCATCACTGCAGAAACTCTCCAAGCAACACGACACTCTCCAAAAAGACCATGAGGAATTGAAAAAAAAACTTGATGCCTCAAAAGCCAGGAACCAAATGCTGTGTGGAGAAGTGAAGATGCTGAAGGGGCAGATTGGAACCTTGATGGAGAAAGGGAAACACGATGATGAGCTCATAGATGCCTTGCTGGTACAGTCTGTTGGTCCCAGCCCTGTTTCTGTAGGTGATAAAACATGATGTCATTTCATGGCACACACAGCCTCAGGGTGTACAGGAGCCTGATGGATCCAGCAGTGACAGCCAGAGGTTTCCCTGCCAGCTGAAGTCCTCCTGCATTTTGGATCAGGTCATGTAAGGGCTGTGAGACAGCACCAGGTGTGACAGTTACAGTCAAGTGGCCCTGAGCTGCAGGGACAGGCAGAAACATTTTTGCAGAATTTTTTTTTTCCTTAGAATACCTTCAGTCCTGCAGGAATTTTTTTGTTTGTAACAAAACTTCTGTTTATTTTGTTACACACAAGCTGAACCATGAGCACTAAACCATGTGCACGCTCACATGCAGTAGCTGAGAGAATTTGGCCTCTTCAAAACCAACAGTTTTAGCAAAGGCTCAAAGATGCTGAAAAAGAAATAAATGGCTGTCATGGTCTTGCCATGGTTCTAAACAGCCTTCCTCAATTAAAATAGCAGATATATTAGAGAATATGCCACCTCCTAGCAGGGTTAATTCTGTGTTTCCTGATCCAGCTCCTCTCTAGTTTCAAACCACTCAGATTTCCCTGCTGCTGTAGGTAGGTTTTAGCTCAGCTGGCATTCACCCATCTCCCACCAGGCACTGTGGGTGCTGACCAGCAGATTAGGGGAGCCAAAGAACACTTGTCATTTTTTTCTGAGTATTCCCACTAAAATTAGTACAGAAAGATGCAAGTTTATTTGGGAAGGGATGGTTAATCTCTTTTATCCCTTCTGTCACAAAAACACTTCACTTGCAGGTTGTTGGCCTGACAGGACAAACTGCCTGACAGGTATTAGATTTGTCAGTGTGGGAAAAAACCTCCAGAACTACTGGTGAAGCAGCCTGGCCTCGTATCTGTCACCCCCTAGCACCCTCAGCTTTTAATATCACTATCACATGATCTGATCATGTTCTAATTCCACAAAAAGCACATTGAAATCTTGAGTTTCATTCAGTTCATGGAAAAAATCACTTCTTTATCAAAGGCCAGCCTTTCTTGCTCTGTTTTGTGCTACACTGAGCAGCAGAGCGGGCAGCAAATTGAATCTGACCATTGCTCAACATAACAAATCAAATAGCCAAAGTGACACCAGTAACACCAGTGTGCTCCCACCAAGGACTGGGCTGGGCAGGGCAGGGGCTTGCCCTACATTCCTAAATGGAGATTTGTCTTGTGGGGGGGTTTAAAATAATCATTGTGTACAAAATAAAGATCTCACCTGTTTCTATTTTACCAGAGCCAGCAGAAGCAAATGCAGGAGCTCATAAGCAGCCTGAGCCACGAGCAGGGCAAGAACAAGGCATCTGAGCAGATGGTGGGGCACTGCTTGAACAAAGAGGTTCAGATACAGAGCACCCTGATAGATGAGCTCAGGCAGCTGATTGCTGACAGAGAAGCAAAGGTTAAAACGCTGGAGCAGAAGATTGGGCAGCTCACACTTCAGGTAGGCAGAACAAATTAATTAGAGGAGCACGCTTGGTAATCACTTTAGATCTGCTCTTCCACTTCCTTGTGCCTTGTTAAGTGAGATGGTTGCTGCCTCCAGACAGTGATCCTTGTCCTGCTGACAGTCTTTCCTGATGGAATGATAAAGCAGGAATTCTGAATTTTGTAACTCCTCGGTTCTTTGTGCATAACTTCAGGCTGTTTCAGGAGCAGCAAACACAGAAATCCCAACCACATCCACACGTGGGCTCATGTCAGGACTGACAGCAGGACTTGGGGCTGCACTGGGGACTCCTCAGTGCTCAGCACCCTTGGCTGCTGGAAGGAGAAAGCCAACAAATGTGTCACACCCACATCAGCATGTACTCAGCTGCTGCTGTGTCACAGTCAGGATTTGTGAAGAGCATTTAGACATCTTATTGATCCAAAGCCCTCCTGGGGTTATGGTGAGGTTGTGAATCTGCCAGATACCTCAGGAATGGGGGCTGGAGCTTTGAACCCAGGATCAAACCTGGGTTGGGGACACAAACCAGCTGTGCTGGCAGTGATGCTGCTGCATTGTGGGTTATTTGTGCACTCTGATTTCATAGGAAACTGAGCTCTGCTTTGTTTTCATCCTGAAATGGATGGGAATTAAAGCAAGGCTTCTGAGGAGGTCCTGTAAATCAAAAGTTCTGGCTTGCTTGTAGCAATAATCAAAAGCTGCTGATTTGGCGTTGGTGCAGCTGTTTTCCTCTGAACTATGTAATTGGTTTTATAACATGCTCCACCATTTTCAGGACAAGTCAAGAGCTGCTCATCCACCACGCTCTGAGCAGGCAGGAACACCTGAGGGATCAGGCAGCAGCAAGGCTGGAAGGACAGAATCTACCTGGTAAGGAGACCAGAAAGTCAATATTTCCAAAGTTGTTTGAGTAATTCAGGAGCCTGGTTTTCCCAGGGAGTTTCATCAAACCACAAGTGCTCCGTGCCAACAGCTGTGGCAGCCTGTTTGCAATATATGGGAATCTCTAATCACATTATCTCTTGGACTTTTGTCCTGGAACTGAGAAGGATGTACAGACTTGCAGACATGACTAGATTTGGCATGGTGGTAGTGCAGCTATTTCTCCTCCTGCAGCTCAGATAATGTTTATGTGGTCAGCTTAAGTGCCTGGGAATCTTTTCCCTTATGAGACATTTGGCTTCTAATGAGCAGATTTCTGTGAGCAGGGTGGGGAATGAATGCAAAGTGCCATTTTAGGTAAGCACTAAATCACTGGTGCATTATTTAAATCAATAAATGCTCTTTGAGTAGGATTTACATGCAGAAATGTTGAAAACACACCACATCATTTGTTCTTACCAAACACCTTCTTTAAAGCCTCGCTGAGGACTGTGTAAATTACACTAATCTTAGTGCAGCAATAAATCTGATTTCTGTTTACACTGATGTGACTCTGGGTCACTCTGGCTGTGTAAAGGGACCATGGTACCACACCAAGTTGTATCCTTTCCTGTTAAATTCCTGCTGAGTTTGTTGCTAAAGAGTTCATAGCCTAATTGATAGTGAGGATTTGAGGCTGGTCTGATGGGGATGGGAGAAATTTTTCATCAAGATAAAGTTCCAACTGATCTCTTCTGTTTAATTTCCTACCTCATTACATTAGACACCCAATTTGGCCATAAAATCAGCTGAGTAGCCCTGAGTCTAAGTAGAGCATTACTCTAAAATTTAAGAAGAACTCTTTGCTTTTGAGTTGGAGTTAAAACATCCTCAATTTGAAAGTTTCTGCACCCTTCTGACTGTTTTAATTCTCGCCCTTCTAACTCTGCAGAAGGTGTTGTGCTCTCCTGAAGCAAACCTATATTTTATTCCCCAGTTTTTATTTAATTTTTTTTTTTTTTTTTTTTTTACCTCACATGTCTGCTGATGGTAAGCAGGAACCAAAGCAGGGTAATGGCTTTGTGGAAACCACTAAGTGCAATGCATAAATTATTGCTTGTGTACAGGGCCAAGGGCTCTGTCATGGAAAGAGCTGACGTGTCAGGTGGGCAATGAATGATCCTGAAAAACTCTGAGAGCTGTTAATAACTTGGTCAGCAAGGCTCACTCCTTCCATTAACTTTAATCTGCAGATGAACTCTCAGTTCTGTTTGGCTGTAGTGAATCATCTTTTCCTATCAGAAAAGGTGAAATGAAAAAGGCTATAAATAGGTGCTAAACCCTTTGGAAATAGCAGAGTGAAAATCTGCATTTTAGACTGGGCCAAGTCTGTCAGCATGAAAATCTGCATTTTAGACTGGGCCAAGTCTGTCAGCATGAAAATCTGCATTTTAGACTGGGCCAAGTCTGTCAGTATGAGCCTTAACTTAATTTTAGGATTAACCACTCCTAGCCCAGAAGGCACATCTGTCACTTCCACAATATTAAGGATTTATCTTCTTGTTAGCTGCAGCTTAAGTAAGGAAATGTGGGGTAAGTCTGCAGAGACTTGGCTTTGGCTGAACTCGTGTTGAGGAAACAAACACACAATGAAATGGGATGTCCCAAACAAACACACACTGAAATGGGGTGTCCCAAACACGTCATTATACATAAAACTCCTCCAAATTTACAATAATACTCCAGTGTTCTCAGCTGGCTCCTCCTCTTACAGCAGTGAACCTGACAGACCATCCTGAGGGTTTTCACAAAGCAGATGTCATAAAGCTCTGTAAAACACATTTTTAAAGGACATTGGGAGTACAAGCTGTGCCCTGTGTTGCAGAGCAGAATCTCTTTGGTAGGAAAATCTGTGACATGCAAACACCATCAAACTGCAGAGAGCTGGGATTGCCTCTCCCAGTGCTGGCTGAAGGTGTGAGGTGAGGGAGCTCTTCCCTACAAAGCACAGGCATTGGGAAAGGACTGGAATTCTGGGGAGACTGCCCTGTGTGAAACCCCTAACACAGCTTTCCTCCTCCCAGCATGGTGTCCACGATGGGCCACATCCTTGTGGAGTCAGCAGCCACAGAGCCTTTCTTCCTCAGGTACACCACCCCACCTGGAAGGTGGGTATACAAACCTCATTATCAGCAAGGGAGGTGCTCTGCCATGCCCTGCAAGCTGCTGGAAATCCTTGTCCTGCCTGCCTTGTTTCTCTAATGAAAGCTTCTTGCACCATCCCTCCTACCTGAAGCTGTCCAAGAGCTCTAACATCTGATTTCTCTCCTAATTTTGTGATTGACTGCTTGTTTGACACCAATCTTTTCCATTTTTACTCCTAACCACCAAGATTTCTCCTGC
>WEZZ01022090.1:25622-40673 GCA_013400585.1 Chloropsis cyanopogon | reverse complement strand
TTTTTTCCTCCCCCTTGTTTTTTTTTTTTTTTTTTTTTTCTTCATTTTTTTTTTTTTTTTCTCCTAACCACCAAGATTTCTCCTGCCTTTTTTTTTTTTTTTTGTTCTAAAGAAGGTCTTCCTGAAAGCAGAGAGGTCAGAGAAGTAATGAAGTTCATAATAATGGGATACATGGGAAAACTGCCCTTTCCTTTCAGCACATATTGGACACAAGAACAGCCATTGTGCAAGTGCTGCCTGGAGCCTTTCAGAGGGAGAAAATCAATAGCTGGGCATTTAATAGTTTAGTGTAGCACTTGGGAGATACAATCTCCTTTTACTTTGGCAGTAGCAGTGGGAGGAGAGTCAGGGGTAATGAATTGATCAGAGGTGGAAGTTTGTTTTCAGGAGTGATGGGGAGGGGAAGCAGCTTTCTAATGACACTCCCTGTGACTTTATATCCAAATATTTCTGTTCTATTTATTGCAGTCTAGAGATGGGTGCTGGGGGGAGGTAGTGAGCCTGGCTCTGCGTTCTGCCTTCACCTTCAGACAAGTGTATTGGAGACAGTGCTCAAACCCTGCCTTTGTTTCATTCCTTTCACTTAAGAAGTGGCAAACAGACTCTCTGTGCTTGTGCTTTCCTCAGGTCTCCTGGCACGGACAGCTGGAGCTGGGAAGTGCTGCTGGGAGAGATCACAACGCAGAGGGCTCTGAGCCAGGCTGCTGAAGTGGAGAGGAAAAAGCTCCTGGAGCTGGTGGCTGTGCTGCAGAAAAGGTTCAGCCTCATCCCAGCAGCATCCTTTGTGGGGTGCTGGGATCAGGGAGCGCTGCAGAGTCTGGGCCGTGCACTTCAGTACAGCACACACTGCCATTCCTGCCTTAAATAGGGGGTTTTCAATTTTTTTCTGCTCAATTTCCCTGCCTGGCTGATGATTCATTCTTTTTATTATTCTTTTAGAACAAAGGGCAGAAAAAAATGAAGCCATCTTCCAGCTTGCTGCACCTAGATAAAACCAGAATTGCTGTGTTTATATATGCATGGCTTTATTGAGGCAGCAATATTATTCACCAGTAGTAAATACTGTAATTATTGTTATAATATTCTCTTCCAAAGCTTTTCACATTCTTTTTAAGTTTCATTGTGTCCTTTCTTAAATGAATTTATTCTGGTTTAACAGAGGCATAGCAGTGTGGGGTTTTTTTAAATTTTATTTTCTATTATTCAATTCAATGTAAGATAATGTTGAAAGCCAACCATGTTTTAGGAGAGAACAGAAAGCAAAGTAATTATTTTTGGACTCTTTTCAGCTACTGGATTTTTCCCAGTATGTGTTATTTGACTCCCAAATCTGTATTCCAATATTGGAAGTATATTCCTGTCTGTGTGCTTGTCAATACAATAAGCACTGTTTGCTTGCTTGCTTTAATTTACCACAGTTATCATTCTCACTTGTATAACTTTTGTCCTGCATGATTAATCACAGTCAGAAAAATAGATTTTTTTTTTCTTTTAGAACTGTGGAAAAGGTGCTTTTAAAGCTAAATTCTGGAAATACATGCTGGGAAAAATCTTTTTCATGTTTGAAAGCCCAGTGACTTTAATAGAGCTCTGCAGTCAGATGAGGATGGGGCTGTGAGTGGTAACTCAAGTGTGGCCACCACCAATGTGGGATAATGAAAAACAGAGTCAATGAAATGCACAGTTGCTTGTAAAGTGTGCCATAAAGTGATGATTCAGCAGCTCCACAGTTATCACACATTTATCAAGCAGGTAACATAAATTTTGTGAGACTGTGTGCAATAACTCTTGGAAAACCTCAGGGTAATATAGCACCAGTCAGATTTCAGCATGAATATATTTTTAAAAATCAGGTTTTCCTCCTCTTCCTTCTGCTGCTGGGGTGTGACAAAGCTCAGGTAACACAGGCAATGCTTAAATCAAAAGAAGAGCCCTGGGAATTGTTACAAGTGGGTTTTTTCTACAGCATTTTAGTGTAAATTATTCCTATTGGCAGATGATTCCATTTTAAAAATCCCACAGGTCTTGCCATTTTTCCTCCAGTTTTTGTGTAAAGTGGATGCCAGAGGAGCACCAGGGTCAAATGAAAGTTTAGTGAATGCAGAACCACTGAGAGGAATAAAATGTCTCAGAGCACATCACCAGCCTGGGAATTCACTGCCACAGGAGGTCGAGTCTTGCCTGTAGCTACATTTTTAAGCCAGTGATATAATTTTATTAGAGTTGTAATATTTTTATTTTTTTAATTATGCCAGCTAAGAGGGAAATAAACTAATCAAGTCTCTTGATTCAGAGACTAACCAGCTTCCACCCATGGGGGTCAGGAGGGAAATTCTCTTATTCAGTCCAATCCAGTGAATCAGTCTGTGTTTCCTTTTAGTTTTAAACTCCTTGGAATCACTTGGTGTCAGTCACTGCCCCCCTGGCAGCATCTGTGGGTGCACATCAGATCTTTGCAGTTAATTTTCTGAGATGTTATGCAGGATGGAGAGAGGCAATTTGTTTTTTTGTGATGTGACCACCAGTCTCTTTTCCACCCTCTCCCATCCATGCTCATGTCTAATGGCCAAGTTTATTAAAAGCAGCCTCAAGTTTCTTTTCTTCCTCTCAGATAACTGACGCAAATGTTAGACTGTGTTTTTATAAACTATTTGCCTTCCAAGCTTCCCAGAGTGGCTCAAAAATTCAGTTTATTATTCCTGTAATAAAAGATCTCTCCTCAGCAATCTGCAGCTTCTCTGCTCATCTGAGGGGTGAATTCACACAGGGAGCCAGAATTAAGGGATCTGAACAACCCCCATTAACAAACCTGTTGTTTCCAATTGTACTCATTAGTTAATTCTCTTTTGCATATTTAGATTATGTCACCTGATACAATTTCAGGTGATTTCTGCCTTTGGATGCATGGAAAGTTCTTTCCTTTCTGTTGGGAGCTCTGCAGGAAGAAGCAGGATTCAGCACTAAGACTGATTTTACATAGACATGACACAAATGAGCTGAACTCTTTTTTTTTTTTTAAATTTTTTTGCCTGTCAGGGTGGAGCAAAGCAGCGAGGAAGTCTTGGAGGCTGAGAAGAAGCTGCAGGAAGAGCGTTGGCGGAGTGACAGCTTGGAACAGCAGCTTGAAGAGCTGCAGGTGGATCCAGGGAGCAGCAAAACTGCACAGAAACCTGCCCTGAGGAAGAGAAAAGGTGAAGGGCAGCCCTCAGCCACAGCCACGTCCCCTATTTCACCTCTGGGCTTTATAGACAGCGACAACATTTGGGCTCCACCTGCCAAACCCAGCCCAGTGTTTGACCCTGCACGTGGTGATCGGACCTGCTCAGACCCAGGAGCAAGGCAGGAGGCAAAATCCTGGCCCTTCTTCATTGCAGAGGATTTTCCCACAGGTCTGAGTGGGACCAGGATTTTTGCAGTGTGTTTCCATGGGATAACTCCAGGAAAAAAGCTTTGCCCTGCTCTGTGCTGCCCCCAGGCCCAGAGCTCCCTTTGCACTCGTGCCTGAGGGATTCAGCTGAAGGTTAAGAGCAGAATTAAAGGACACATCCCAATTTAAGGCCTGTCAGTGCCTGTGAAAAACTATTGCTGGTGATGAAGTAATTAGATCTGGTGTAATTTATTATCCCATGAACGTGATAATCTCCTGCTATAAATATGAAAGCCTCCCTGGCATAGTTAAAGAAGAAGAATTCATGGTGGATGTTAAATTTTTATTTCCCTGATCAGATCCTTTTATTGCTTAAGGACTCTGATTCTGTAAAGTGTCTAAACCAATAAAATGGCACATATTCTTAAGGAAATTTTTCCAGTGGTTTCCCTTTTTATGTGTATTTTCATAAAGTAAAAAGACTTCAAATGCCAGAAGATGAAGAGCAGGGAGGGGAATTTTAATTTGGCAATGTTTGGGGTGGTGTCAGGCTGAGTTAGGGTGACCAGAGGGACCACAGGGCTCATCAGAGACCTTGGATGAGCCCTTCAGAGGAACCTTTGGACTGAATGGGTGCTTCAAACCCACTGCTCTCTGTTAAACATGGATTTGTTCTTTAGAGCAGGATTGCTGTGTCCTTGGAAGGGGCTCCAGCCCACACTGACTCATTCTCATGTGGTTTTTTTATGAGCACTGATTCTCAGAGTTGTCTCACCTGTATTTACTGAGAGCAGAAAAATTGAGATCCCAATAGTGTGGGAGCATTTTGGGGCTGTTTTGAACAGAATTTAATTGAGTTTTTGAGTGCTCAGACTTTTACACAACCTGGGGAAGTCTTGGTGTGTTCTGTTACCAAAGATTCCCCTTGCAAGTTCCAAGAGACACAAACTCTCCAGGTCCTCAGGATTTTTGGTCAAGTTTTGTTGTGCTGTAGTAAAGTTTTAGTAACTCCCCTCTGGTAGCTGGCATTTCATAGCCAGAGGAAGAAGCTGTTTTCACCAGTGTGACAGATCCCTTCTCACTAAATATTTAGTTCATTAATCTCCTCTGCTTAAGGACTAAAAGCAAAAGTAGAAAAGGATTGGCAGTAAGGCTAATAAGGAGAAATCCTCTCTAAATCCAGGAGATGAGTAGGTAACAATCTATTTCACTCCCTGCTTTGATGAGAGCTTTGTGATGTGCCAAAACTGGAGTTTGTACAAGAACCAAGTCTGCAAGTCTGTAGTACACCTCTTCAGCAGAGCATGGAGGTTATCTCCATGCTTTCATGCCAATGGTTGAAGGAATGAGAAGAAATGAGAAGCTTGAATACAAAATAGAGCCTAGAGAACCTGCTAATTAACATCATATTTTCCTTTCTTTCTGAAGGTATAAAATTGGAGAGAGCTGATCTAATTGCTAATCTAATGTTTCTGGCCTCTTCAATTCAAGGGAAGTAGATAATGATGCTAAGGAGCTGCAAACAACCCAGTTATGTTTTAAAATTATTCAGGCTTTTCATTTTCTGTGCTGTTTTTCCTGTTTTATCCAAATTCCAAATTAGCAAAGAATAATCCCAGAGGGGGATAGGTAAGTAACAGCAGGTTTTCTTCGGCCCTGTAAAGCACAGCCTCAAGATCAAAAGCATTTTTTGGCTATATAATGCAGCCTTTTCTCATTTGTTTTTGTCAGAGTTCAGTACTCTCCAACCAGGTTCTTTCAGATAATTCCACACGAGGAGGATTTAGTGTTTTAATACCAAATGTACTTATTTGAAGATATTTGATGTGATGAGGGATATGAATTGGGAAAAGGGATTCAGAAAAGTGCCAACATCACAACACAAGCACAAACCAGTAATTGCAATATTCAGGAGGGGCACAGCCAGATTCCAGCCTGGCTGTTCCTGTCATGGTGCTGCATTCCCAGTTATAAGAACTGCAGCCAGCTCCAGCCAGGTGTTTTCTTCATTTAGCTGGTTTCTTGATTTTTATAATTTATTTGGGGATGAACCACACAAATCCTTCCCTCATGTTACCTGGCTCCAGGTAGGTAGTGCTGGCTCTTAGTTATTTTAGAGAAAGCCATTTATTTACATTTGCTAAAATGATTCACAGCAGAGATCCCCCTGCAGTCCCTCAGGGCTGGGATAAGTTCAGCATCCTCTGCAATACCTCTGCTCCCTTCCTGCACTCCTTTCTGAGCTCCCTGAACACTTCTCTGGTCCTCCTTCCACTGCAGGGATTCACTGGTCACAGGTTTTGCTTCTCCAGTCCCAGCTGTAAATTTGAGTTACATTTTCTCTATAACCCTGAAAAAAGTTTCTGAATTTTTTTTTGAATGACCAGAGCTGCATATTTTGGGGAGATCTTTATTTAGGAAATCATTCCTGAGTTAGAACCTTGGTTTGAAGTACACCTTGAAGTAGATTTAACCTACATTTTGTTTATAATCATTTTGTTTATGCTGAGGATCAAAGTGCTTTACAAAAGTTGTTTCAATAGCTGCAACATGCAAACTTTGTCCCAGACATTCAGGAAGCAACAGCTGTCATAATCTGAAATACAATTACAAGATTAACACCAAATTAATCCTTTTCAGCTGTTTGTAACCTCTTGTTTTGGTCACTTCAATATTTTGGATTAATTGTTTTCCTCCCTACCTATGTAGTCACATATTTAGCCCTGAAATGTAAATTCATCATGTCTTCATTTTGCTGGAAGGAAATTAAAATAAGTCTGTTATAAATTTATGATATGTTATGGATGTAACATAGAATTTAGGAGATTAAATATTTACTTAAGAGATTAAGTATATTATTTGAGAGAATATTTGTTCAGTGTTTCTTGATACTGACTCAGAGTGCTGCCAAAACTGATTTGCTGTTTTACTAAAACTCCATTCTGTGGTTGAATCTACAGCCCAGCCAAGACTCCCCTTGCACATGAGTGACAGAGAGGAGCTCTTTGCAGCCCTGTCCCAGCTGCCCCTGGAATCTCAGGTGGAGGAGCTGAGCAAGAGGTATGTTCTCCCTTCCTCCATGCTGGGATTGCTCTTTTCTACCTCAGGGAGAGGAGGAGCAAGTGCTCAGTCTGCTCTTTCTCAGGGCTCTGATAAAACCACCTCAGGTTTCAGTGTTTCTCCCCCAGAACAGAGGTGACTGTTGTAAATTTGCTTTGGAGCTCCCCAGCTCACAGGGAGGTTTTTCCTTTTGTTTCCTTGCAGGCTTGGGATCCAGATGGATGAGAACAAAGGTCTGAAGGATGCTCTGAAGGCGACTGTGAGAGCGAAAGGGGAGGATTTAAAACTCTATCAAGTCATTATGGAGGAAGTGAAGGATAAGTTTTCAGGGGCTGTTCAGCAGTACACACTAGAGAAGAGTTAAGCCAGACATTGCCAGTCCTTTGGGCTGGGAGAGAGCCCAGGCACCAGTGTCATTTTGCAGCCTCAGATCCTGTCATTTCTGTAGCATTTGCAGGAGAGGATGAGAAACAGAGATGAAATACAAAAAGTGAAGGTTTTATGTGTCAGCACTTTCTGTCTGGGAGGGTTGGCAAGCAGGGCTGGTGGGTGTAGTTTGGGAAGCTGCAATTCTGCAGGGGGATTTTGGATAAAACCTCCCAGGTTTCAGCACAGTGTTCCCTGGGAGGGCTCGATATTCAATCTGCTGCTGCCTTTATCAGCTCAGGAAGGAATTTGCTGTACAAAAGTTAGGCCAGCCCCCTTCCTTCGAACAAAACAAGCCCTGTTTTTATCCCCACACAGCTACCTGCCTGTCTCAGGCTTTCTGTAGCACTTCAGTGCTGAGGCACAGGATTAGCCTGACCTGGGACTATCTGCAAATCAGCTTTGGGTGGGCTCCTCTCATCATTCCAACCTCTTCCTTTGCTTGAACATGCTGGCAGCAGTCTTCTGAAACTCCACTGAGTTTCCACTGAAAGGCTGTGCAGATTACCCCTGCAATGAGTCAACCTACCTTAAATTCAGCTCATTCCATACAAAACTTGCCACCCAGGTTATGAATTCCCTGGTTTTGGGTCTCTGCATTCATCCATCAAGCAGATCTTGTTCTCTCTGGGAAGAAATGCTACAAAATGCAGGCAGGTCTTCACTGCAGCAGTGCTGGGACTTTTGGAGCTGCTGCAAACCCTGCCAGCCCTGTCCTTCTCTCCTGCAGCACAGTGAGGACACAGAGTGCAAGCTAATCAGGCATTGCCATGCAGCCTGCCAGTGCAGAGCAGCCTTGGGGATTCCAGGCAAATGGAGAGCCAGGCATTTTTGTACAGTGCTGCTTTGTTTCTCACTTGAAAGCCTTGAAAGCTTTTTTCTTTTTCTCCTTTGCTTTGTCAGCCTCTTTTTATGAGCCTGAAGTTTGTCAGGCTTTAACCCCAGCCAGCACCAGCAGTGCAAAGTGGATTTGTGGCCATGAAAACCACTGCTCCCTTCCCCAGCACGGGGATTCCATCCTGGCTCCCCTGTGCAGAGTGGAAAAAAGCAGAGCAGGAGTCACTCCAGATGTGTTGTCCCTGTCTTTTTTCTGCTTAGGTTCAGAAATGTCTCTCTTCAGGAAATGCCTCTTTTCAAACAGTTCTTGGAGTCCCTGATGGAGGAGGTCAGGGAGCTGGGGATAAGCTCAGCACCTGGGAGTTAACAGGGAATTAACCCTCCCTGTGCTCAGGAGGCTGCTGCACTGCCCCAGCACTGCCCTAGGGCTCAGCCCAGCTCTCAGGAGCCTCTCTCACAAAAAGCAGGACCATTCATTGCAATCTTTTGCCTGCCAGTAGCATCAGAGGAAAAAGCATCTTGCAACCCTCAATCATCTCTGGACAACTTGAGGAATAAATCCTGGGTTGAGAGCAAGCCCCAGCTTTGGTTTCTGTTCAGCTCCATCCTGATGTCTCTGTAGAGGGGAGGGATCCTCTGGCAGGGATTTTAGGGAGCTGCAGGAGTGAGCAGATCCCTTGGAAAAGCTGCCTGGGCAGGAGCAGGGCTGTGGGGACTGTGCTGTGCAGTGGCTGCTAAATCCAGGCTGTAACTTGGAGCTGCAGGTTCTGATTTCACTTACACAGGAGCGTGAATCAATAATATTTGCCCAGGAGCAGAGCAGAGGCCTCTGCTGCCCTTCCTTGTGCCCTGTCCCAGGGGAGCTGTGAAGATCCAACCTCTCTCCAGGAAAAGGGCTCTGAGTCAGCCCCTGAAGCACAGGGAGGAAACTGGGATGTCACAGAACACACAGGGCTCTCCTGCAGCACTCATTTCTTTAACCTTGTGCTTGTTTGGGGCTGCACAGAAGCATTTCCTCCCTTTTTCTGCACCATTGGGTGCCTTATCAAAGAGAGAATCCAACCACTCTTAAACCAATTTAGGCAGCCTGGACCTGTAAGCAGCTGCTTCTCATGGAAATGTGCAATCTGTCTCCTGTCACAGGGTGGGGGGCAGAATGTCCAGGGCTTCTCAGGATTTTGAAATACACTCCCCTGCACTTCCCCAGAGTGACCTGGCTTGAGTTCTCCCCGTGTTGGTTCCCAGTTTTCCAGGCATGAGGCTGATTTTCTTGCAGCATTTTGCTAAAAATAAGAAACCCTGGCAGACCTTGGGAGCAGCAGCCCCTGCACCCCAACCCATCACTCAGCCAACAAAATCAATTACAATATTTTTCTTTCTGCCTGAAAAATCCCCACACTGGAGATCCTCAGCCCCAGGATGTCTCCAGCACACTTGAGCTGCCACATTTCTTTCAGGGATACAGCTGATATGAAATCACCACAACCCCCTGCTTCCCTTGGAACTTCCAGTGGATTTTTTTCCCTCATGGATAAACACCAGCCTGTTAAAATGCTGTGTTTCAATTCTAATTGGAATTTCTCTGGCTCCAGTTTGCAGCCAGCCATCGTTCTGCCTCTCTCAGATAAAAGCACTGTGAGTCTCCAGCATTTCCTCGCTGGGACAACCCTCATCCACTGAGAAGTCGTGTCCCAGGCAGCTTTTTGATAAGCTCTGAGTTTTTTCAGTCTCTCACTGCAGCTGCTGGTGGTGACAGGCTAAAGGTGACAACGCTGGCACAGGCTGGTGGGTACAGTTAAGGTTAATTTTGCTGCCAGTATTTAGTTATGGGCACTCGTTGTTAAAATTTGGCCAATTCTTACCTCCAAATATGAGTTCTCCAAATATTTGGGCTGAGCCAAAATTTGTCTCCTGCCCTGGAGCTGGGCAGAGCTCTTCCACGGAGCAGCCATAAAGTGCCTGATGGATGCATCCCATTTTAAAGTACAGCTGAGCTGCTGGGAATAAATGATCTTTGATGAATTGTCTTCCTTTCCTTTGGGCCTGCTGCCAGGAGTTTACCTGCAAAGAGCTTTCCAAAGTGGCTGTAACATGAATTAATGAATTAAGCTGCATTAAGGTGGTTAAATGTGGGCAGTATTGACACAGGAGAGCTCTCCCTGCCCTGGGATCTTCCTGGACAAGGGGCACAGGATCAGCTGGGGGGTCAAAGCCCATCCCACAGGAATTTAGAGCTGTGCATTGGGGCTGTGGGTGACTCCTGCCCTCCCCGAGGCTCCAGAGCAGGACAGGGATGGCAGGAGGAGATGGATTTCAGTCCTCTGTGTGGGAGAAATGGGGAAGAAGCTGGTGGCAAAGGGGAGCTGAGCTGGAAACTGCTTTGCTGACCCCCCCAGCAGCCCCAGCCATCAGCTGCCACTGCCCTGCAAGGCACAGTGCAGGACAAAAGGGAAGAGGTTCAGCTTTAAATGGAAAAACACTCTGGCAGGGCCCCTGTGCTCTAAATTAAGCCACAGCAGATCCAAGAGGGGTATTGGGTTTCTCATTTCTCCCTTCATCCTCTCCCCTCCTGAGCTGGCTGCTCCCATGGGACAGGGTGGCCTCACTCAACAAATGCCACCTAAATCCCTGGGAGTCTCCACTTACAGCTCCAAACCCATGCCAGGCAGGGATCCTGGGCTCAGAGCAGCTCCTTGGTCAGGGAGCAGAGGGATCTGTGGCATGCAGGGTGGCAGCAAGGGACAGAGGGGTCATTCCAGCCTGTCACTGACCTACCTGGGGCATTTCTGGGGAGTGGGAGGGGATTGTCAGGAGAGGAGCTGGAGGCAGAGGGGTTTGAGCTGATGCTGGGTGGGGGGAGGCAGTGGGAGCCTCCTGCAGAGCCTTGAAGGGTGGCTGGAGCTTTGGGACCTTTGATGGGGTCGGTGGGTGCCATGGGGGATGGGCAGAGCCAGTCTGGGGGTGCTGGGAGGGGTTCTGGAGGTGAGATGGGTGGGGGGATGGATGGATGGATGGATGGATGGATGGATGGATGGATGGATGGATGGATGGATGATGGATGGATGGAGGATGGATGGATCCATGGATGGATAGATACATGGCTAGATGGATACATGGATGGATGGATGGATACATGGATGGATGGATGGATACATGGATGGATGGATGACACATCCCTCTCTCCTGAGCCATCCTGGTGGGATTGGCACGTTCCCAGTGATGTTTGCATGAGGAACCCAATGGGGCAGCCTCAGGCAGTAAAAATAATCCATGTGAGACCGGGAAAAGGGGCTCTGGACAAGGACATGGAGTGTAGGAAAAGGGGGAATGGCTTTAAACTGGCAGAAGGGAAAAGGTTTAGAAGGGATAGTGGGAAGGAATGGTTCCTGAGGATGAGGGTGGCAGGACCTGGCACAGGGTGCCCAGAGAAGCTGTGGCTGCCCCTGGATCCCTGGCAGTGCCCAAGGCCAGGCTGGACAGGGCTTGGAGCACCCTGGGACAGTGGGAGGTGTCCCTGCCATGGCAGGGGTGGGATTAGAGGGACTTTAATGTCCCTCCCAACCCAAACCATTCTAGGATTCTATGATTAAAACCTTCTCTGCTTCCCATTCAAATTTCTGCTCCAGCAGCAGGGACTTTGTTTGGTGTCCCCATTAACAGCCCCAGTTTGTCCCAAGCCTCCCTGAGATAGAGCCAAGAGCCTTTCCTGGAACCCCACCACCTTCCCCAGGCACTAAAGAGGAGCCTGGCCACAAATCCTGTGCCACAACTTCCAGCAAGCCCCCAAATATTTGAAAAAATGTCCCTTGAAGCAGCTCCAAGCCATAAACACTGGGGCAATAAAACAGTGCTGAAGAAGATGGCCCAGTCATTAAAAACAAAATCTCATTATGTTAGAAATCAGGAGCGAGGGGGGTTTAATTTTTTATAATATCTATAAATTAAAGTTAAATTATTTTTATTACCACAGCTCCCAAAGCCTCATGAAATACCACTGCCTGGCCCAAAAAAAAAAAAAAAAAAAAAAAAAAAAAGGAAAAAACCAAAGATTTGAGGGCTGCTTTTCCTTTCTGCATGGATTGGGATGGGGAGTGAGTGGGTTTGGGAGCCAGGGGGGTGACATTGATCTGCCTTTCCTTGTTGCCTCTCTGCACCTCCCCACCACCACACCAAGCTGATGTCCATCTGTGTCCACAGACTTGTTTTCCCTCCTGCTGAGGCTCCTTGCTGGCCTTAAACCTCTGCCTGTCACAGGCACCAGGAGATCGAGGAATTGTGAGGAGTTGTGAGGAATTTTGAGGAATTTTGAGGAATTGTGTCCCTGATCTCAATTACCTCCCTCTGAGTAGCCAGACAATTGTGGTGAGATCCAGGCAGGGATGGAGCTGCAGCAGCAGGATCAGGGCTGGGGCATCCAAGGGGTTGAATCCTGCCTGGGCTGCTGCAGATTGTTATAAATACAAATTATAATATTGGCTTTTCGCAAATTTTAAAATGGATGCTATATGTATAATGTTAAAGTAACTTTGCTATAAAGATATAGTTTTTATTTCTGTTAGACATAGTGAAATAACTGATATAAATATACTTAGGATAAAATGCCTGCTTGGTTGAGATAATATTCAATGAACATATGATGAGGACCCCTCCTACTGATATGCCAATTACCAACACTTACCATCAGCACAAAGTATAGCCCAAACTAAAGGTGATAACAAGAACAGACTAAAACCACAGCCAAGAAATGCTCTAAAAAGGCAGACCCGAGGAGGAGACATGCTAAACAACTCTTAGAAGATGTAAACTAGTTTGGGGGAAAGTTTAATAGGCATAATTGTTTGGGGTAATATGAATTGTCTGTGGTAAAATGAATATGTAACAGGCTGATGCCATAGAAAAGGTATATAAAGGGTGTTTCCAAAATAGCAGGTGTGCTCTTTGTGGAATGCCAAGGGGCACCAGCTGTAAATCTCTGCTTTCTTGTCTTTTCCTCCTCTTGTCCTTTATAAAACTTTTCAACNGGAATTTTGAGGAATTTTGAGGAATTGTGTCCCTGATCTCAATTACCTCCCTCTGAGTAGCCAGACAATTGTGGTGAGATCCAGGCAGGGATGGAGCTGCAGCAGCAGGATCAGGGCTGGGGCATCCAAGGGGCTGAATCCTGCCTGTGCTGCTGCAGATTGTTATAAATACAAATTATAATATTGGCTTTTCGCAAATTTTAAAATGGATGCTATATGTATAATGTTAAAGTAACTTTGCTATAAAGATATAGTTTTTATTTCTGTTAGACATAGTGAAATAACTGATATAAATATACTTAGGATAAAATGCCTGCTTGGTTGAGATAATATTCAATGAACATATGATGAGGACCCCTCCTACTGATATGCCAATTACCAACACTTACCATCAGCACAAAGTATAGCCCAAACTAAAGGTGATAACAAGAACAGACTAAAACCACAGCCAAGAAATGCTCTAAAAAGGCAGACCCGAGGAGGAGACATGCTAAACAACTCTTAGAAGATGTAAACTAGTTTGGGGGAAAGTTTAATAGGCATAATTGTTTGAGGTAATATGAATTGTCTGTGGTAAAATGAATATGTAACAGGCTGATGCCATAGAAATGGTCTATAAAGGGTGTTTCCAAAATAGCAGGTGTGCTCTTTGTGGAATGCCAAGAGGCACCAGCTGAAAATCTTTGCTTTGTCTTTTCCTCCTATTGTCCTTTATAAAAGTTTTAAACTTTTACAGGAGGGTGAACCTTGTTTTTCACAGGATTAAAGCACCTCGTTAGGGGCTGGAAGTGTCACCACACAGCCCTGCCCGGGGAGAGCCTCTCTCTGTGTGCCCCAGGTGAAAAACGATGCTAAAAAAGCCTTTTTGTTCGCAGCCAGTGCTGCAGCAGAGCTGGGCTGATCCCGGGGCTGCAGATCCTCCCTGCAGAGCCCAGAGCACAGCATTTCACCCCAAAACAAGCCAGCCACGGAGGGGTTTATAAAACCCAGGGTTCTCTGCAGTGTTTCTCCGTGCTGACCCCTGAGGCAGCCCGGGGAGGCTCAGGGAGCTGATCCCAGGGTGGGCTGTGCCCAGATCTCACAGGGGCTTGGTGACAGATGTGGGCACAGGGCACAGGCCTGACCCTGAGGCTGAGCTGGCTTTTCCTCTTGGCTGAGCTGGGTTTGAGATAACAGAGGCCACAACCCAGCCCTGCCCCTTCCTATCCTCTGCTGGGGATGCTGGAACAGCCCAAAGGTGTTCTGTAGAGATCCCAGGGTCGTTAAGGCTGGAAAAGAACTCTGAGATCATCGAATCCAAGTGCTAACCCAGCACTAAACCACGTCCCCAAAGTGCCACATCTACGGGATTTCTGGAGCACTTCAGGGATGGTGATTCCACTTCCCTGCACAGCCTGTTCCAGTGCCTGACAACACTTTCAGTGAGGAGATTTTCAATAATATCCAACTTAAATCTCCTCTGGCACATCTTAAGGCCGTTTCCTCTTGTCCTGACGCTTCTTACCTGAGAGCAGGAGACGCTGCAGCCTGCGAGCCTCACTTGGATTTAAACACCGAGCAGGAATGACATTTCCTTTTGGCTCCGTGCCTCAGTTTCCCCATCCCCACGTAATCATATCTTCCTTTGGAACAAGGTGATGGGGGCAACCCTTTTAGCCCTTTGCAGGGGTAAAAGTGGGGACCCAAACCCCCCCTGGGAGGGGGTCGGTCCCTGCCTGGGGCTGCGGTGCCCCGGGGCTCCCAGGGCCGGCTCCCCTGGCTCGGGGTGAGCTTTGGCAGCCAGCACGGGTCCTCTCAGCAGCTGCCGTGACAGACAGCTCCCGAGCCACCCCCCTCTGCAGTGCTGCTCTAAAATAAAAATACCTCCCGCCTGCTCCGCTCCACTCCCAGCCAAACTTCCTCCAGGGGCAAGGTGGGGGACGGCAGCCCCAAAAATACCCGCGCCCCCCCGCCCCAAGCCGGGCTGAGAGATGCTGTAGGGCAACTCAGAGGCCCCCCAAACCCTCGGGAGTTGCCCCCTGTCCCTTGTCCCCCTGCTGTCCCCATCGCGGTGCCGGACGCTGGATCCCCGACCCTCGCCCGCCTCCCCCCGGGGCTCAAGGTCAGTAGCGGGGAGCGATGCGGGGCTGGGGGGGCCAGGCTGAGGGTGGTGACACGCTGCTCCCGCACCTCCGGGGCTTTCTGTCACCTCTGCCTGTCCCCAGCGCCCGGCCGGAGTCCGGGGAGGGGAGCGGGGGGTGAGGATGATGAGGATGATGAGGATGATGAGGATGATGAGGATGATGAGGATGATGAAAATGGTGCTGCCCCGCGGCCACTCGGGGACCCCCCCCGAGCATC
>WEZZ01022090.1:0-22590 GCA_013400585.1 Chloropsis cyanopogon | reverse complement strand
CAGGAACACCTGGAGCAGCTCTGAACATCGGGATGGATGGGGAGAGCCCCTCCCAAGGAACTCCTGGAGCAGCTCTGAACATCGGGATAGATGGGGAGAGCCCCTCCCAAGGAACTCCTGGAGCAGCTCTGGACATCGGGATGGATGGGGAGAGCCCCTCCTCAGGAACACCTGGCCCCGAATACCGGCTCTCGGGTGGGGTTTGCAGGAACCTCTGTGCACCTGAGTTGAGCCCCAGGTGTGACCCTCTTCTCCTTCCCTTCAAGCCTTCAGGGAACCCCACAAAGCAGAGCTGGGGAGGAGCAGCAGGAATTCAGGGTGTTTGAGGGCTGGGATGGGGGGCTGAGCTCTCATTCCCGGTTTTCCTCTTTCCCTTTCCCAGGTGTGGATCCCTCCCTCGAGCCGACCGGGGCTGTGACCTCCCGGCATGGGGGTTGTTAAAGCGATGCTCCCCAGCTACGAGCTGGGCTTTTACGCTCTCGTGGTGACCTGTGCTGTGCTCTACAGCGGCAGCGGCATCTTCGAGGCGTCCAGAGGTAACGCTCCCACCACATCCCCTGGGAGGGGCCATGGGGGCAGGCATCTGCTTTTACAGCTCTTGACACCCCCAGCAGATCCCCGGCTTTAACTTTGGCAGAGAACAGCTTGGAAATCTCTTTTTAAAGGGATTTTTTGCCTGGTTGTCTCTTTGTTCCTATTTCCACTGCTCAGGGCAAGAGGCTCTGGGATGTCACGGGTCTCCAGGCAGTGCCACATCAGGCAACCATCACCACCCTGCCCAGGCAGGGCTGATTCCCCTTTTTTTTTGTTTGGTTTTGGGAGTTTTTGTTGATTTGGTGGGTTTTGGGTTGTTTTTGTGGGTTTTTTGGTGTTTGTTTTGGTTTTTGGTTTTTTTTTTTCTGGTTGGAAGGCCCCAAACCTGAAAACTTCATGGGATCAGCTAGGAAATGTGTAATGAGAAAAAAGCTTTGCTGAAAATTCCTGCAGAAACCTGCTGTCACTGACTCTTTTGGTTGTCCATGGCAATCAGGCACTTTTGGGATGGGGCATTTGAGCCCTGATGGCTCATTATCACAACGGTGAAGGTTCTGCGCCTGGCTTAAACCCAGATCCCATTTCCCAGAGCTGGTTCTCTCCCCATAACTCTGGTTCTTTTGCAGATAGCATGAACAGAAAGGCCTTTCGGGATGGCATAAAGCCAGGCTGGCACTACTTTGGCAGGAAAATGGTGAGTGAGGAAGGGCTTGGGCTGTTCTAGCTACAGACAACCTGGTCAGTGGAGAAACAGAGCTGGTTTTTCTGCTACTGCCATGTTTTTGTGAAGTCCAGGTAATTTGTAATTTTCTCCCTAAAGAAGTGGGGAAAATACCAGCCCTGCTGATGCCTTGAGAAGGCTGAGCTAGAACAGAGACTGGACAGAGCTAAAGAATAAAGCAGGGATTTATTCAAAGGATTTCCTCCATGGATCCACCTTGGGCAGCACCAGAGCCCAGCCAGGGCTGCACCCAAGATGAACCAAAATGGGCACAAAATGCACGGCCGGGCACGGGCTCTGTCCCTGGGATCAGTTCTGCTCCATTTGCAGATTGCAGTTCATTGTTCATTCCAGCTTTAGCTCATGCAGTCCCACCCTGCTTGTTTTTCTCTCCTCAGCCCACGGTGTTTGTGCTCCTGGGCTGAGATTTGGATCATTTGTCCTTGGTCCCCAGCTGGAGAAGGAATTGTTTTGTCTCCCTGCTCTGTGCAGAGAGCTCAGCACGCCCTGATGTGAAGCTCAGAACTGCACACTAAAGCAGCACAGAATCTGAAAATAATGAAAGTTAAACCTGAGGCATCACTGCAGGGCTGTGGATGCTCCCCTTTGTGTGCACCGGGACAAGTGACCTCTGCCCGTCCCTCCTGGGGTTTTATGTCTGAGCTAAAGTGCTTTGGAGCCCTTGGGTGGGAAATGGGAAGAAAAAGCTTTAAAAGTTGTGGGGTTGGGGCCAATAAAGCACCTGATGCTGCTCCTGCAGGACGTGGCTGATTTCGAGTGGGTGATGTGGTTCACCTCGTTCAGGAACGTCATCATCTTCGCCCTCTCGGGACACGTCCTCTTCGGCAAGATCTGCTCCATGACTGTGCCACAGGTGAGCAGGGATGTGGTGGCACGGATTTGAGAGCACCAGGGCTGGCCTGGGATCTGTGGAAGGGTTTTTGAGGGATGTTTTGGGCTTGGGGCTTTCACCACGCTGACCACAGCCGCTCTCTCCGCAGCACCGGGCTGTGATGTACATGATCTACGGGGCCCTGGCTGTGCTGGGCAGCATGGGGCTGGCCTACCTGATGATCATCCTCTCCCACTGCCTGCTCCTCTACTCGGTGGCCCTGGCCAAGCAGAAGTGGCTCTGCTACGTGGCCGGGCTTTGCTGCCTCGCCTCCTTCAAGGTGGAGCCCTTTGGCTCGTGGCAGGTGGGTGCTGGCCTTGTGTCTGCCTCCCTTCCAGCTCACTGGTGTCCATCTCCTCGGGGTTATCCCTCAGGAGGGCTCCTGGGGCAGCCCCAGGCCATGGCAATCTCCCCTGGCTGTATCAGAGCTCTCACAGCATTTTAGAGGGGAGGGAATGTTGAGGTGTGAGCTTGGGAATAATCCCACAGTGCTCATGTCATGTTTTGGTGGCCTCATGCTGTTCTAGAACAAAGGACATCTGAGTCCTTCTTGCTGCCCAGGCAGCAATTTGTCAGCCTGTTGCTGCCCCGTGCCTCAGTTTCCCCAGCTGTAACACAGAGCTGGGATGGATTCAGTATGCCCATCTCTTAGGTCACAGCCTAGCTAAGATTTTATCTCACTGGTGGGTGGAGAAAAGCCCAGGAAGGACCTTATCAAAATATTAAATCCCTCTGCAGGACAGTGCTGCCTCTCCCTGCCTCCAAAGATTTGTTCCCTCCCTCTCCATCAACCCCGTGCTGGCTCTGCTTTACTCTGTGGGGACACCTGTGACAGGGTGACATTGCCACCCCAAACCAAAGCTGTGTGACCAACAGCTGCTTGGTGACACGGCCAAGAGGATCTCCCACTTCCTGACTGCTCTGAGCTGCAGGAGCCAGCTGGGAAATCGAGCCCCAGTTATCTCTTTCCAGCTCATTAACTTCAGAGACAATTGGTGTCAGAGCCTAATTAGAGGTTTTCCTTGAACTGAAAACTAAACTGGCAGAGGTCAGGGTTAGAGGAGATGTTAGGAAAAAATTCCTCACTGCGAGGGTGGTGAGGCCCAGGCACAGGGTGCCCAGAGAAGCTGCTCCTGGATCCCTGGAAGTGCCCAAGACCAGTTTGGACAGGGCTTGGATCACCCTGGGACAGTGGGAGGTGTCCCTGCCGTGGCAGGGGTGGGGCTGGATGGGCTTTCAGGTCCCCCTGACCCACACAATTCTCTGCTGCCCCAGGAGTGGTGTCCCCCACAAAGCAAGGCAGCACAGAAGTGACACCACGTTCCAGGTGGTAACTCCCTGTTTCTCGTCCAGAGCGGGTTTGTCACGGGAGCCTTTGATCTCCAAGATGTCCTTTTCTATGGAGGGTGCACCTTCACCATCATGCGCTGCATGAGCTTCGCCCTCGAGAGCTGCCAGAAGGAAGAGGGCATCTACTCCATCTTTGACCTCCTCAAGTACAACTTCTACCTCCCATTCTTCTTCTTTGGGCCTGTCATGACCTTTGACCAGTTCCACGCCCAGGTGAGTGATCCTGAGGCCGGGCTGGAGCAGGATTTCTCCCCAAAATTGATTTGCTTGGGGTTAATGTCTACAAAAACCCCAACTTTTGCCACAGTGAAGATGCAAATGGTTGTAGAACTTCTTGTGGTCGCCTCTAGTCTGTGGCTGTGCATTTTTGCAGGGAAGGACATAAACTGATGGATTTTTAAGCTTCTTTTTTGGGTTTTTTTGGCCATTTTCACTGACCAATTCACAATGGAAGATCTTGCTGTGATGTCCTTGCTCCCTGGGCATCTGCACTGCTGGGTTTCTGGGTTTCTGCACTGCCTCAGTTTCCTTGTGTTGTCGCCCCAGTGCCTTCATGGTGAGGGCCACACACTTAGTGCCCACCCATGGGACCTCTGCAGGCTGTGACAGCAAGGACATTTCTGTCTCCCATTTCTATCCACCTGCTTCACCCAGGGAGCAGGAGCTTCCAGGGATGGCTTGTGTGTCTTTAGATCAATTTATTTCTCAGGAAATAAATAAGATTGGGTGGAAGGCTGAGTTCCAGCAGTTGGGATCTCCATGAAATTCCCCGATGCCCCAAGTCTTTGCCTGTTCCACAAAACCAAGGGAGCTTTTGGATGAGCAGACTCCAAACAGAACTGGAAAACACCAGCAGAAGGCTGGGCTGGGACCTCTGGAGCTGTTCCACAGTCCAAGACCAAGGAAACCAGGAGTGCTGTGTCCCCCCTCACTCTTCCCACCTCAGCCTCCTTCTGTGCCAAGGATCAGCCTCGGCCACCAAAGCAAACAGGTGATGCTGGCAAAGGGAGGTGTTTGGCCAGCAGTGATGCTGTGGAGGATTCCCACCACCACCCCTGGTTCCCTTTGCAGAAGAACAGCTACACTGAGTTTTTGGACCCAAATTAATGCCTGGGTACAAGAATCTTTTGGAAAAACCTCTGTGAATTCAGAAGAAAAACCAGCCCAGGGCAGGGGAGAGCAGCCAGAGCCTCGTGGTGAGGAGAAGACTGCAGGCCCAGCACCTTCCCTCACATGTGGGGCTGGTTCTGGTTGCCTAAGAAAGGGTTTGCACTGGGATGTTTCCTCCAGGATGGGCCATGACCCCAGTCCTGCTCCTTGCCTGCTCTTTACCTGTGGAATTAACAACCTCATGATGCCTCTTAAAAGGAACAACAGCCCTTGGGTCATACTGGACATATGAAAATGATTTTTAGAGCATTCAGCCCTGAAGATCATAAGCTCTGGTGTCCCTGTCAGGCAGGGGTACCTGTCAGGCAGCCAGGTACCTACAAAAGGGGACATGAAACTCCTCCTGTCTCCAACACCTGAACTCCCACTGATCCTGCAGAGCTGCATCCAGGGGGAGTTTTATTTCCTGCTCTTTTGCACGGCCCCAAACCAGGATGTCTAAAGCCACTTAATTCTCCTCTCTGCTGCTTCAAAGGCTCACCCCAAAGGCACAAGGATTAAGTCCCCAACCCCTTTCCCTGTCCCGGCCAGGGGTCCTGGCTTGGCCTGGCCACCACTGCCATCTCCTGGCTACATCCCCCCTGCACTGCTGGAGCTGAGGCTGGCTGCAGAGGTGAATTCTTAATTGCCCAAGAGCAATTAGGGCAGCAGGCAGATAGAACCCTTCCCCAGGGTGGGATGTATGGCCCAGTTAGAGATGGGATCTGTCCCTTTGGATCCTACTGGTCCTGCACCTGGTGGAGCTCTTGGATCCCTATGTGAGGTGGGAACTCGTCTGTACCAGGGCTTGGCCGGCCAAATTTGGGTGGAGAATCATCTTTCTTACTGAGACCAAGGGAACAAATCCCCTTCTCTAGGGTTGGGAGTGTCAGTGACACAGCCTTGATCCCAAGGGGGTGGTGGCCAAGTGCTGGCACCACACAGACATGTGAGGACAAGAGGAAACAACCTCAAGTTGCACCATGGGAGGTTTGGACAGGATATTAGGAATAATTTCTTCAAGGAAATTGTTGTTAAGCATGGGAACAGGCTATCCAGGGCAGTGGCAGAGTCACCATCCCTGGAGGTATTTCAAAGATGTGTAGATGTGGCACTTGGGGACAGGGTTTAGTGATGGGCTCGGCAGTGCTGGGTTAATGGTTGGACTCAATGATCTTCATGGATTTTTTCCAGCCTAAACCATTCTGTGATTCCATGGGAGGAAGGTCCTGTGCCCACCCACACGTCTCCATGCCAGACCCTGTCCTCCCTCAGCTCAGGGTCCAGCGACCTCTTTGTATCCTCAAAGCACCTGGTGCTTAACAGATACAAAAAAAAAAAATCTGTCAAAGGCTTTAATTCTCAGGAATCATCTGGATTTGACAACAGGGCTGGTGCAGCAGCCTGTGGATTATGCAGGGAGAGCTCCCACCTCTCACAGGGAATAAAGGGGAAGTAATAAACATAAGAGGATTTTGAATACAGCAGCAATTTTACGGCGATGCGGGGAAGCAAGGACACAGCTCTGCCCCGTGTAATCCTGAGAGCTCGCTCTGGTGATGTTTATCTGACCACAACCAGAGATGTGACAGCTCCTGCAGGCAAACCCCGGACCCTGTTTGTGCCAGACACAGCAGAGATGAAATCTCCATCAATCAGGTCCCACAGATTCAGGACGGCCCCTTGAGCAAGTCTCCCTCTCGTTTACAGCAGGAGTCTGCAGCAGAAGCCTCAGACATCATCAGTTCTCCTCCTCCCAGATGACCCTGGAGAAAAAACTACACCAGGCCCTGGCAGAGCTGTCAGGTTGGGATTACAACTCTGGAATCCACCCTGGAGATGTGATGGGTGCAAGCATTTGCTCCCTCTTAGTGTCTTTTGGAAGGAGTTGTCCTCAAGCAAAGTTGATTTTTCTGAGCACATCGCTGCAGAAAGAACACAAAACCCTGGGAGCTCGCTGGTCAGAGTGGATTTCACCCACCTGGAGTCCCTGAGTACAGCCAGGCCTTTGTCTGGCCACATGCCTGCTCTGCTGGGAAACCCCTGGGAACAGCAGGATGATGCAGCAGGGACACCCCTGCTGTCCTCAGCACCGCTGTGGGTGGGACATGTCCTGTTCCTTGTGGATGTGCTCACCTGAGCCAGCCCTTAGGTCTTCCTTAACCAGTGCAAATTTGGGCCACACAGTCCACGCTTGTCGCTGTTGTACATAGAATGACGAGGTGAGACCTCGAGTTTCTCAGAAAATCAGAAGGCTTTTTTATTAAACAATTCACTCCTTTTTATAGAGTCTTTCACTAACAGCCACTTGATTGGTTAAATGACACAACGCCTCTCCACCACCATTGGGTGAGATAGAGAGAGCAGATTTTGAAAACACACACGAGGAAATAACAAACTAACGTGAACAGCACCTGTTATTTTGAGAATGAGAAATGCTTACAGAACCTCTATCAGTCTTTCCTGAGAACATAAAATGCCTACAAAGCTGTTCTCTTTAGAGGAAAAATGTTTTTCCTTGGGAAAGCTCAGGCTGGTGCTGGGTTTCTCTAAGATTCACCAAATGTCAGCCCCACACAGGGTGTGACTTCTAAAGGAGAACAATGAATCAATCCTTATTTGGACCTTGACCACCCTTCTGGATGAAGGAACAATGCCCATCCTGTCCCTGGGCTCGGCCCCACCCTGGTTTGTCCCTCCCTGCAGGTGAGCACCCGAGAGCTGAGGCGCAAGGACGACGAGATGAAGAGCATCCGTGTCAATGCCCTGCTCCACGTGGGGGCCATCGTGGCTGTGGACATCTTCTTCCACTTCTTCTACATCCTTACCCTCCCTTCTGACCTGAAGTTCGTGAACCGCCTCTCGGACTGGTCCTTGGGTGAGTGGCCGTGCTTGGGCACCTTCCCCCCTGTCCTCAGCTCCAAGGCAGTGGTGAGTGATCCAGATCTCCACCCACCCCCCTTGAGAGGCTTTGGGGATGCCTGTGTTGGACAGGTTTGAATAAAAACCCTTCATCCTCACTCTGGCCACACACAGAGCTGGGGTTGGGCAGCCCTGGAAAGCACATGGTGCTGGTCTGCCCTTTTCCACAGTGTAAATGGTTTAGTTTGGGGTTTAGGAAGCTGAGCACCGAGATATTTTTGTTACCTTTGGACTGGAAGGGAGCTCAGCACCTCTAAAAATTCAGCAGGACGCAGCAAACCACATGCAGCAACGCAAAGCCTGATTGCACGTAAGGAAAGTTGTCCATAGAGTGGTCAAACTCAGGAGAGGTGCCCAAAAAGATTATGGATTGCCCCAAAAGAGTCTATTCAACACTTAAATGGACACTAGGGCAATGTAATCTCTGCCTAAAGTTGGGTGTTCTCCAAGCATGGCTGGGCTAGAGACCTCCAGAAGGCAAATTCCCAGGGTAAGTGATGGAAGCAGCACTGGCCTTCAGCTGGCAGCTGGGTGGAGGATTCCAGGTGATCAAATCCGTGTCTGATGGCAGCATTTCAGACACCACCACACAGCAGAGGCCAGGCAGGGGCTGGAGGAGCCTCATGTCTCCCCAGAGTGGCAGCTCAAGGCCAGGATAAAATCCCAATGCAGCTGGAGTGGCACTAACACGGATTTAGGGTGTCCCAAGAGCCCTGGCTGGAGGGATTCCGTGTTACTCCAGAGGGAGCTGAGCTCTTCTGACTGTCCTGACCACGGTGGGAGCATCCCTTAATCTGGGAGCTGGATCCCACCAAGATTGGGGCATTTTAGCAGCTCTTTGCAGAGGCATTTGAAATCTTTAGTTGCTGTCCCTGCAGGCTTTGTTTCCCGGTGTCAGGCACCTCTTCAAGTCAGAGGTTCTGACCCTGGATCTGCTGGAGCATGGGCATTACAGCCATGGCCAGAGGGAGCTGGGGTGGGGGGAATTTTGATGGAGGTGCCAATAAAACCTCAGAGGCCAGGCCTGAGAACTGCTTAACAAGCCTCAGAGGGAAGGCACAATGATGGAATAAAAGACTGTATAAACAGCATTTCTTGGGCTACTAAGACCAATAAACAGTTTGCTCCCAAATACCCTGAGAAGAAATTGCCCTTTGGTCCAAGCCTCTTAAAAAACTTAGTTTTAAAATATTTGCTCCACAGAAATCCTGATGCATTCCATGTTCCTTCTTCCCTGACTCCCATTTTTGCTCCAGCTGGCCTGGCCTACTCCAATCTGGTGTATGACTGGGTGAAAGCTGCTGTGATGTTTGGGGTCATCAACACCATTGCCAGACTGGACCACCTGGACCCACCCCAGCCCCCAAAATGCATCACCATGCTCTACATCTTTGCTGAGACGTGAGTACCCCGTGAGCATGAACGAAGAGAGTTGGAGCTGGACCTGCAGGGAGGGGAGGACACCTGGGCTGTCCTGGGCAGCTGGTCTGTGACCTGGAGATCACCTGAAACCATAGCCTAGACCTGGCCAGAACCCAGGGAAATATTCTTAGGAGGGGAGAAATAGATAAGGAGAAAAGTTAAATTATGTCTCTAGTGGCATCTGTGCAAGGAAGGAGCCTGGAGGATTTCTGTGAGCAAGGTCCAAGGTGTGCCTTGCCAGGGGATTGGGTGTTTTCTCTCTTTCAACGGGTTTTTATTGTCATTGTGTGTTTTAACATGTTCTTATCATCTTATTTTAGGCATTTTGACAGAGGGATTAATGACTGGCTGTGCAAGTAAGTGTCCAGTTGACCACCTCTAGTCTGGTTCAGGGTCTTCCTTCCATCCCAGAGCAATGAAGCATCACATGCTGTTCATCCCAAAGCTGGGCTGTCCTCTCTTCTGGATAATTCCCACTATTTGCTCAGTTTAACCCCAAACCCATTGAATTAATTGCCCAAAGAGCTAAAGCCCCTCCTCCAAAACTGTCCCAAAAATCCCTTTAAGTCTGGTGGGTTTAGTGTTCCCTCAGAGGAGGAAGAGCCAGCTTTACATTTCTCCAGGAGGAAAGGGGAACTGAGTACTGTAGCTCCATCTGCATCTCCCTCAGCCCTTCACCCATGAGTTCACACCAGCAAACCTCTACTGAGGGGAGTGGTGGCTGCTTTGGGATAAAATCCTGAGCACCAGCAAGTCTGAGGGAGCCTCCAGCTCTAGAGACCTGCCAGAGGGGGGAAGGTGGATATTTTGTCTTTGAGTATTTATAGGTTTGTAGGAACACAAGTCACAAGCAGTTGGGGCACAGCAAAAATCAGTTTATTGCCAGAACATCCTTCCTGTTTTACTGGGATGTTCTGGACTGACCTCTGTGTGAGGAGCTTGGGGAAGAAAAAAAAAACTCCAGAGGGAGCACCAACCACCTTCCCTGGATTTAGGTACGTGTATGACCACATTGGAGAGAACCACGACAACATCCTGAAGGAGCTGGTGGCCAGCACCACCACCTTTGCCATCACCACGCTGTGGCTGGGGCCCTGCGAGGTCGTTTACATCTGGTCCCTCTTCAACTGCTTCGGCCTCAACTTCGAGCTCTGGGTGCAGAAATTCTTCCAGCTGGGGCCCTTTGCCAAACTGGAGGTGAGGAGCTGGGCTGCAGAGGGGATGGGGGGAGGTCAAAGGGGCTGGGGACAAGCTCTGGTGCTGGGAAATGTCTGTGACTGGAGGGAGACCACAGTCAGGGTTGTAGGGGTTGGGTTTTTGGTTGAAGAGCAGAATCCCTGAGAATGCCATGAGGCTCTGTGGCCTGGCCTCCTGCCTGGAGACCTGGAGCTCTTTCCTCTGGCCTTTAAAATCATGGAATTATTGAGGCTGGAAAAGACCATTGCCGGGGGCCTGGCCTGTGGGCTGCCAGGCCACCCTGAGAGTCCTTTTTTTCCTGCCCGATGCCAAAGAACAAAGCCGAAATCCGTCTGCTCGTGTTCAAGGTTGTTTATTGTTTCTTGTCACAAACATTTTCTCCCTGAGCCACAAATGTCTGTGCAGCAGCTCAGTTTCAGGTTGACTCCTTTCCATGGGGCGGTGTTTGGATTCTTATAGTAAAATTTACATGCACCATGTTTACAGTAATGTCCCAATACCCATCACCAACGTGAAACCACTTGTGACCACCTTGTACCTGTCAGAATGTGTCCCCGTCACCACAGAAGATGGAGGGACAGGAGGAGGAGAAGGAAGAAGGACAGGGCACGCCCAAATTCCTCCATCTTGCCGCCTGAGCCCCCATTCTAAAACCCCAAAAATCTACTTTTTCACCCTGTGATCAGTTAAATATCATTCTACTCCAACTCTTGTGGCTTGTAAATCTTCAGACATTGATGGTAATTTTCCCCAAGGGCTGAAATCAAAGGCAAAGGTGTTTTTCACTCCGTGCCAGGGTCTCTGCTCACCCAGGATGGGCAGAGGGACGTCCTGGGTTCCCACAGACCAAGTTCAGCTGTCTACCCAGCACCACCACCATGCCCACCAGTAAACCACATCCTTAAGTGCTGCATCCACACTACTTTTGAACATTTCCAGGGATGGTGACATCTCTGGACAATCCTTGGGATCAGCTACTGAGTTGGGCAAGGGAAGCATGATCCTGGTGCTCTGTGTCCCTTCATTTCATGCACTTTGTCACCCACCCAGAGCAACCAAACTCCTGCCCCTGTGATGCTTCACAGGAAATTTAGATTGGGGTGGACATTCCAGAGGGAAAACAGAGGTCCAAGGGAAGCAGGAATGCATCTCCAGTGAGGCATCAAAGTGCCACAGATGGACACAAAATATGAGGTTTGTCCTTGGGAATATGTCTGTGCCTATGGGGAATATTCTATGGGGAATATCCAGATTCTATGAGCCTATGGGGAAATATTTATGTGTTTCCTCATGGGATTAATTTGTTCTTCTTGTTCTACAAAGCATCTTGGCATTCTCAGTGGTTTTGATCTGATTTCTTTTAAAAGCAACTGTTTGGATGCTGGAACAAATTAGTTTTAAAACACTCCAAAGCTTAGTGCCCTGTCTCTGTTTGGGACCAAGGTGTCTCAGGGACATACTGGAAAAAAATCTTAAAAACTTCCATTCTGGAAACAATTATGTTCCTGTTGGAATCTAAAATGCAAGAAACTCTCAGAACTTTAAACCTGTAAAAAAAGGCTTAGAATTAAACACAAGATTTAATTGAAAACCTTAAAAAACCTTCCAAACTTAAATACTAAAAACAAAAATATAAATTTATAACTTAAAACAAAACCACATTAAACTAAATTTTAAAAAATAAAAGTTTCTTAAAAAATGTTATAACTAATAATCTTATAACCTTCTAAACCATACTATTAACAATATAAACCAAATTTACCCTTCCTACCTATATAAAAAATTTTTTAAAAATTATCAAAAACAGTTCAAAAATTCCTTCCAAAATTCCCCACAAATGAATGATCACATGTTCCTTATTTCTTTTTTCCCCAATTTAAATTCTGAAGGTCCTAAATTAGTTAGATAAAGATCTATTTTGACTAAAAACCGTGGAGAGCAATCCTCCCGTTTGCTCTCCTTGTTGAACTCCTAAGCAGATTAAGGCTCTCACAGGCAGTGAAATCTCCTTCCCTGCAGCACCACAATGCCAGCGCTGAGCAGCCTGGGGGTTCACCCTGCTCTTTGAAGCCTTTAAACTCCTTCCCTGCTCCACTCACAGCAGCTGATCCTGGAGATTATGTGCCAGTGACAATTCCACTCTGCTGCTGTCATTAGTTTTGAGCTTTTTTTTTTTTTTTTTAATTCCTAAGAAACTATTTTTACCAGGAGTGATTTGCATGCAGGGCTAATAATAATCCTGGTTTACAACAGATTCTTCTGCCTTGAGGAGTGGCTTACCCAAGGCAAGAGGTGGAGAAAGCAGGACTCAAACATTTCATTTTAAAAAGGCTCTGAGAGCTGGAGAAGGACTTGTGACAAGGATGTGGAAGGACAGGACAAGGAGAAATAGATTTAAAGTGACAGAGGGCAGGGTTAGATGGGATCATGGGAAGGAATTCTTTCCTGTGAAGGTGGTGAGGCCCTGGCACAGGGTGCCCAGAGAAGCTGTGGCTGCCCCTGGATCCCTGGAAGTGTCCCAGGCCAGGTTGGATGGGTTTTGGACCAGCCTGGGATTGTGGAAGGTGTCCCTGCCATGGCAGGGGGTGGAATGGATGATCTTTAAGATCCCTCCCAGCACAAACCCTTCCATGTGCCTGTGATTCTACAATTCTCATGAAACTGTGTCTAATACCTTGCCCCTACCCATGGGGCCTGGCCCAGAGTCCCTAAAGCAGCAGAGCAGTTTTGCCTTGTCCTTTTATTTCTTCATTCCAGAGGCACTAAAAGCTGCTCTGATTTTTTTTGCCACCTCTCTGGGATCCCATCTGGGCTTTGCTGGAGTTGCACCAGTCTCCCCCTTTTCCCTACAGACCCTTTTCCCTCCGCTCCTCTCTCCTCCACAGGCCAAGCTCTCCGGGGCCATGTCTCGGCGGATCAGGGCAGCTTTTGGGGCAGTGAACTTCTGGGCCATCGTCCTCTACAACATCCTGGCCCTCAACAGCCTGGAGTTTGCACTGCTGGTGACCAAGAGACTCCTGGTGATGGGTAAGGAGACCCCTGTCTTAATGGGGGGACCGGGATTTTGAATCCTTTTGGGTCCAAAGCGCCCTGGCTTGTGATGTGGCCGCTCCAAATGTCCTTAATTCTCATCCAACAAGTGCAGGCAGTGGTTTCTTACCCGCACCCTGCTCCTCACTGAGTGTTCTGGGGTACCAGCTGCCTTCCAGGTGTGCTTGTACAGCTCCTGGCACAGCCTGACACTGGTTTAGCCTCCCTGGAGCACTGCAGAGGTCACAAGCAGGGCTGAGTCCCTGCCTGTGACATGTGCCCTTGCTGGAGAAAGGGATTGACTCGTCCTGCCTCATTTCCTCTGCTCCAGCAGATGTTCCTGCACCATCCAGAGGTGACAGGTACAAATCCTCATGCTGCACTCTGTGCATTTCTAATCAGTGGCTTGTGGCACTGTTTTGAAGTCTTCCTGAGCTGCCCAGGGTATAAATAGCCATCAGGAGCTGCTGTCCTGCAGCCCTGCCCGGGATGGATAATGTCACACTCGGTGTGCCAGGAGTGCCTGCCCGCTGAGCTCGCTGGCTTTTGCTGGTTGCATTATTCATTGCAGAGCTCCTGTTTTAGCAGGAACAAACCCTGGATCCACCCCTCTGCCGTGGATACCAGATCTGTGATTGCAAACACCGTCAGACCCTTCCGAAGAGGAGGGAGAGCTCCAGGCTCTGTCACTGACGTAGGTGACAAAAATACATATTTTCCTGGGTGGACACTGTGTCCTCACTAAGTAGAGGACAAGGCTGGGGTTGATCCTCAGCATCAGTGGGGCCCAAAGCTTCCAGAAGGTCACAGTGTTGAGCAGCGATGGATGTGGGCAGGTTCAACGGGCAGAAAGTCAACCATGATTTCTGAACTTGGGGGGCAGAAGGATTTTTGGGGGTAAGAGGGGCTCAAAGCCCCTCCAGCATGTCCCCACGTTAGCTGCAGTCCATGGTGGGCTCAGGCACAGCTTCACCCAAAATCCAGCCCTGAGGGTTTCCCTCTTCTCTCGGTGAAGCTGCAGGGCTGGATCTGGGACAAAAAATATCATTGGCCACCAGGAGCTTGTGGGACCTCCCAAACCCACCTGAGAGGCAGCTGTGCAGGTGAAGAATTGGCCACAGCTGGATGACCACGTGTCCCTCCCTGCTCTAGGTTTCCCCGTGAGCACCTTGTCCATCTGGTTCATCACCTACTGCGGAGTGCAGCTGATCAAGGAGCGCGAGCGCATCCTGGCCATCGAGGAGGAGCAGAAGGGGGACAAGGCAAAGGTGGAGTAGGAGAGGGCACCACAGGCTTGTCCTGAAGCCTCCTCTCCCTTCCAGCCGCTGCTGCCAGCCCAGCCACTGGCCAGGGCTCTCCAAGCCCTCCTGACAATCGGACTGCTGTAGCTCATCCACGTAGAAGTCACCTGGAAGGCACAGGTCACCCCCTTGCTGCAGGAAAGATTTTCCATCAGGCACAGTGGGTGTTTCACAGTCTCCCCAGGCAGGGCAGGATGCTGAGGCAGCTCCCAGGACATTTCTTCCATGCCAGAGCCATCCCCATTGTTTTTCTGACCCTCTGACAGCGTGCAGGCCCAGAGATTTCATCCCCTGCTTCCCACAGCACTTGGTGCACCAACACTGGGTTCCCCACAGCCCATGTCTCCCAGAGGAGACTCTCCAGGCCCCAAGGCTGGAGGTTTTAGGGCCCTGCACTGCTGGATCCAAGACTGATGTGGCCACCACGACCACCCCGCTGTCACACGTGTCCTGGGACTCAAGCCAAACCCCACCTCAGTTTTTTTATATGCCATGGGCAAAGGTCTAAGCTGACATTCCTGCCCATGGCTGAGGGGCAGAAGGTGCTGTAGCCACCCCTGGCTCATCTCCAGCCACCCATCCCTTTCCTCAGCTGCCTTTGGTGTGCACAGCCCACAGCTGCAGGGCTGAGTGAGCACACAGCTGATACAACCAAAGGAGGAAAACCCCAGGTGAAGGGCAGGGACCTGGGGCTGGCAGGTGGAGGGAAAGCCCGTGGGGGGAGACTCCTTGGAGAAATTTGACTTTGGGAGTGTGTGAAACACGGTGCCTTGGGGGAAAGGTGGGTTTGTAACAGAAAAATAGCTCTGGCTCTCTTGCACTTTAGAGTAACTCTCAGTGGCCTTATGTCTGCGTTCTGTCGCTGTTTGGTGAGGGCAGGACCCACACCCCTTTTGCAACGGGGGTTGAGACTCTTGGTGCATCCCTGTGGATGAAGCAGGATGGGTTCCTAGCCAGCTTTCAGCTCTGCCAAAGGAATTTGTGAAGTCCCTGATAAATGTCACTCGTTTATGTAGCCAATAAATGTTGGATAACTCTGGCACCTGCTGCTCATCCCTGTTAACCCTGCTGGGCTGCAGGTGACACCCTGGCCACCGGAGCTGAGAGGACAAGGATCTGCTGGTAGGTCCTCACCTGCCCCCAAAAGGAGTGACACAAGGCATTTTTGGCTGCAGCAGAAACCCACTTGGGTGTCATCACCAGACTGAAGGTTGGGCTGCAGCTGGATTCACATTCACCTTTATTTGGACTCTGCTTTTGCAGGTATCTTGAGCCTGTGGCCAGCAAACTGTCACCCATGTGGGGTTTGGGTTAGAAATCAGGTTGGTTTTACTTTTGGGAGCCTGACCAACAATACTGGGAGTGAGGAGCAGGTATTGTGCCTTGGTGGCATCTCATCATATCCCTTTTTGACACATCTGTCACTGCTGGAATTTTCATAGGTGTTTTTTGGCATCTCCATTATTTCAGATTTACTTTTCCCATCAAACCAGCTCTACCACCATGTGCTTCCTGCAGGGTCGAATTCATCTCTTGCCCTCCGTAGGGCTGTCCTTGCACAGGTGGCACCACCCTGAGGTGCTGCCACCAAGGGCTCTGTCACCCTGGTGGCTCAGCTCAGGTCTTTGGCTGCCTGGGAGGACAGAGTCACCTCCCAGTGTCGAGGTGGGTGACTCACATGGCAAAGCCCAGTGACTCTGCACTGCCCTCCTGACTTGGACACTCCAGGAGAGAAAATAGCCCATTCACTAAGAGTCTATATTTACCCAGCAGCTGCATCTGCTGAAGCTGCCAGAAGGAGCTAATCTTAGACACCAACCCAGTCAGTGATCTGTTAGAGACACTTCACAGGAGAATTTGGGCTTTGACCTCCTTTTGCAGGAGTTATCCCTTCAGCTTTTGCTGCTCTGACAAGCCCAGGAGGTCTGGTGGGCCAGGAGTCCCCTGCTGCTGTCTCAACCAGCTCAGCCTTGCCCGGGACACCCTCAGCCTCACTGAATGCCTCTGTAGGATGGGATTTATCCACTGCTCATCTCTCTGGAGAAGAGCATCTCATCTGCTCTGGTTATTGCCTGACCCTTCATAAAACTCTACCAAGAAGCCAAGAAAAGCAATTTTTTATTGTAATTACAAATCCCACTTAATAGCCCTACGTTGGACACTTTCTTGTTCAGCCTGACACGGCTAAAATTCCTTCATCCATCCTTTTTGTTTCAACATTTTGTATGGGTGGGAATGATCCTGCAACACCACATCCCTTTAGGGTGTATCTGTGTATCCTCACTGTTGTGGTTTAATCCCACACAGTTTCTCACTCCCCCTCACCCCATAAGGAGGAGAATCAGAAAGAAAAGGTAAGCAGGTAAATCTGTTCAGATAAGAACAGTTTAACTTCTGAAACAAAATGTAATGGTGATGTCACCCTGTTCTTTTGGAGTTTTGCTAAAGCCTTCTAAGGTTTACATTTTTGTAATGGAGTTTCTCACACACTTTCATGTAAACAAGGAATTGTCTGCCTTCTTTTCTGGAAGAGGAGAGAAAAGATGGACTTTTAGATTCACCAGAGTGATTGGAGAAGGTGTCCAATCCCTAGACACCTTTCGGTATACTATAAATTAGAGTCAGAAAAATAAAGATCAGATCATTCCTACCCTGAAAAAAAAAGAAAAAAAAAAAAAGAAAAAAAAATTAACAATTCCTTATTTACGTGAAAATATATAAAAAACTCCATTACAAAAATATAAATTTTAAAAAACTGTAACAAAACTCAAAAAACCCCAAAGTAACATGATGATAATAATAATGACAAGGAGAGGAGAAAGAGCAACAGACCCCCAAGAGAAACAAGTGCTGCACCACACAATTGCTCATCACCCCCTGACTGATGCCCAGCCTGTCCCCAAACAGCAAATTGGCTCCCTTCTGGGTAATTTCCACAGTTTATTTCCAGGAAATGATGTTCTGTGGTATGGAATATCCCTCTGGCCAGCTCAGGTCAGCTCTCCTGGCCATGCTTCTTCCCAGCTTTTGGTGCAGCTCCTCACTGGCAGAGTGTGAGACGTGGAAAATCCTTGACTCAGGGTGAGAATGACCCAGCAAAAGCCAAAATATCGGTGAGTTATCACATTATCCTCATCCTAAATCAGGAAAAACTCAGCACTGTAGGGGGAAAATTAACTCTCCCAGGTGAAATCAGGACCTTCACCCACTCCCACGTCCTGGGGGGCTGTTGCCCACTTGGGGACACATTTAATGACTGTGGGAATCCACTGGTCATTGGAAATCCCTGGGTGTGGCCCTGTCACATCTGGGGGACAGTGCACCCAGGCTCTTGGAAAACCAGGGCTGCTTCCCCAGACCTTCTCCAGCTGCTGGGCAAAGCCACTGAAGGCTTTGGAGTCCCCAGGGCAGGTTTGGGACCAACACAGTGCCCTTCCCCTGGGTGAACCACCAACCTGGGAGATGGCAGAGACCCACCAGGTCCCAGAGCTCCTCTGGGAAGGGGCTGCAGCTGCATTTTAGCAGTGGCACCTCGTGGGGTGGGGGAGAAGGAAGCAAAACTCAGATGGCAGCACATCGAAAAGGAAAATAATGCAGGGCTCAGGGGAGATTAAAGGCAGAGGGAGGGGGGGAAATCCCAGCTGGTGGCACAACAACACAGGATTAAACTTGGGGTGGCACAGAGCTGATGCAGAGGGGGCAGAGAGGGCAGAGAGGGGAGGGTGGGGGTGTCCAGCCCCAGATTTCAGGAAGCAAAGATTCCTGAAGTTGGACCCAGTTCGAAGATCAGCACTCGGAGCTGGATCCTCTCACAGATGAGCAGCGCAGGAGAGCTGATGATGTGAGCTCTGAAAACAGCTTGTGATTATTTCCCTGCTATATTGGTACTTCCCAGATGCTGCTGGAACCACACCAGTACAGAAGGGCTTCATACTGGTATAGCTCCCTCCCTCTTCCCCCTTCTAGAGATAACCATCATGGCAATTTTTATAAACACCTCCCTGCCAGGGTAAGGGGTTGTGTGGCTTTAAACACACCAAGAATAATGGCTAATATTTTTTCATAGACTTAATTAAATCGTTAATTAAATCTGTGCCATCACCGAGTGTCAGACAGCCCAGAGGGTCCACAGTAAGAGATAAAACAGATTTATGCACAAGTTTTACTGTGGGTATAAATAATTATAGCTACTCTGCTCGCCCATGTCTGTCAAAACTAATTTGCTTCTTTGTGAGCTCTGTGGGAATAGCTGGACCTGGACTGGCCATTTGAGGGCCCAGGGAACTTCCCAGACATCCATGGGTAGGCAAGCAGGACACAAAAGCTGCTGGAGAGCTCAGCCACTCTGGACCATCAGCTCCAGGCCAGGCAGGGTATCCTGGCACCCTTCATCCAGAGGGGTGATGAACCAGAAGGCCTGAGCAGGAGACCCTCAATTTACTAGAAGGTATTTGTGTTTAGATGTCTTAATCTCTTAAAGAGTTGAAGCCCACCATTGCATTTCCTTTACTTCTATTCTGCCTCAGACACCCTCTCTGTCACCAGGATCTGGAAAGGATGGATTTATTGGTGCCAAGGTGCCCAGAGACTGTGCCACTGGGGCCCATTTGCATGTATGACAGAGTCACAGAATCAGTGAGGGTGGAAAGGAGCTCTGGGATTGACTCCAACCTGTGATTGAAGCAGACCATGGCCCTGAGTGCCACACCCAGTCTTTCCTCAATGCCTGGTGGATGGTGGCTCCACCACCTACTGCAGGGAAAAAGAGCCATCCCCCTCCCACAGCCCTCAAATCTCCTGCTTTAGTGAGAATTTTAAAGGAACTTCTAGCACAGATCTCGTATCCCATACAGTGCTGTAAATAAACAGCTCTGTCTCCATTTCCCACCCCCTTCCAGACCCCTGAAAAGTGACTCTGGAGGAGAATAAAGGACAAACCTGCGCAGCAAAGCAGCCCTGTGTGGGAGCTGGCTGGAGCTGGGGATGCCACAAAGCCCACACCAGACCCTCCCTTAGCCCATCTTTCCAGCTTTGACCTCATGGCCTATTTTTATCACAGCTAAAGGTCCAGCCCTTTCAGAGCAGCCCACTTAGCATCATCAGGAAGAAGTCCCAGCCTTGCCACCCATGACCCAAAAGGCAGATTGGGGTGTTAGATTCACCCCGAGGCTGCTTCCCAAGCCCGTGGGTCCCCCGGGGTGTCACAGCAGCGAATCCTGCTCTCCCCGCGGTGACTCACGAGCTGACAGACCCTTCCTGAATTACTGAGGCTGGAATTACAGCTGTTCCCCCGGCCCCCTCCCTTCCTCCTTGTCCAATGTGTCATATTAAAGGGTGATCGGCTTACACACGCTGCTGCATGGATTCCTTGGGCTCTGCAGTGCTGTGTCTATATATAAAGCCCCGAGCTGGAAACTGAAGTGCACAGACAGCTGGGAGCGTAGCGAGCGCTTCGCATTCCCGGTGTGCCGGCGGTCTGGGAGCCTGTGAGGCTGTGAGCTCTGCTTTCAGCAAGTTTCTCTACTCAGGTACAGATACAGCCACCAATATTTATCCATAAAATAAGGGCTGGGGCGAAGAACGAGCGGTTACTCATCGCCATGGCTTTGCCTCTTGATCAAGCGGAAGAATTGCGTCTCTACCAGCAAACTCTTCTCCAGGACGGACTCAAAGACATGTTGGACCACAATAAGTTTCTGGACTGTGTCTTAAAAGTCAAAGGGAAGGAGTTTCCCTGCCACCGGCTGGTGCTGGCAGCCTGCAGCCCGTATTTCCGGGCCATGTTCCTCTCAGACATGGAAGAGAGCAAGAAGAGGGAGGTCAGCTTGGAAGATGTGGATCCAGACGTCATGGGCAAGATCCTCCACTACATCTACACCTCCGAGCTGGAGATCACCGAGCAGAACGTGCAGGACATCTTCTCCGTGGCCAACATGTTCCAGATCCCCTCCATCTTCACCGTCTGCGTGTCCTTCCTGCAGAAGAGGCTCTGCCTCAGCAACTGCCTGGCCATCTTCCGGCTGGGATTGATGCTGGATTGTGCCCGGCTGGCCGTGGCCGCCCGGGATTTCATCTGCGACCGCTTCGCGCTGGTCTCGCGGGACGAGGAGTTCTACCAGCTGTCCCCCGACGAGCTGATTGCCGTCATCTCCAGCGACTCCCTCAACATCGAGAAGGAGGAGAGCGTCTTCGAGGTGGTGATGAAGTGGGCGGGGAGCAAGGACCGTGAGAGCCGGCAGAAGGCCTTGCCCGTCATCTTCGAGAGCATCCGCTTCCGCCTCATGCCCAACGACTACATCAAGGAGCACGTGGAGAAGCACGCCATGGTCAAGTCCAGCCCGGAGCTGCTCAAGAAGCTGCAGATGGTGAAGGACGCCCAGAAAGGCAAATTCACTGTGGTGAAGAAGAAGAAAGTGAAGAAGAACAGTGAGAATCAAGCAAAGGAGAATGTTGTCAATGGAGCAGTAGATGAAGGGGAAGATGCGGAGGAGGATGCTCTCCCGGGGATCTTGAATGACACCATGCGCTTTGGGATGTTCCTCCAGGACCTTATTTTCATGGTGAGCGACAGTGGAGCAGTGGCCTATGACCCCAATGCCAACGAGTGCTATTTTGCCTCCCTGTCTACTCAAATCCCAAAGAACCACGTCAGTCTGGTGACCAAAGAGAATCAGATCTTCATTGTTGGAGGACTGTACTACAACGAGGACAACAAAGAGGATCCCATGAGCTCCTACTTCCTACAGGTACTACCTTTATCTTTCTTTTGTTTCTTTGACCACTTGGGAGCATCACCAAGCTTTAGCTTCCATGCAAAGTCCATAATATTTGTTGTCGTGTGATGTTAAAGTGAAAGTTTTAAACAAAGGAGAATGATCTGGGTTGCTTTACTGGAGATTCTTCTCCCTTTATTTTTAAGGCAGATACCACTGAGGTGTGGTTGTGGTAGTTGAGGAAGAAGGTTTGAAGGAGTAGGAAATAGTAATGAGCTTCCTGATCCAAATCCTGAGGAGAGGATTGTTTAGAACAGCGAATTTGGCCCAGCCCTGGCTGCCATAGGATTCACAAACTGGGAGGTTTGTGGCATCAGACCCAGGTTCTGCTTTGCATCCCCTGCCTTCCCTGGTTATGAACCCCAGGAAAACCCGAGGGTGACGCTGCCAGGTGCCAAAAAAGGAGCAGCAGCAGCTGCAGCCACAGAGCAAACACCCCAAGGACACAGGGCATGTCCCTGCCTCCCACCACGTGCCCCATTCCTAGTGCTGCTCCTGCCCCTGGAGATGGGCTGGGTCCAGCTCAGAGTCTCTGCTCAGCCATTTCCATCCTGTGAGGGGGAAACCACCACGAGGTGTCTTTAGGGATAGTCCTCAGGGAATGTGGCTGTTCCAACTCAGCAGTGACCAAACTGTGACTAGACTGAGCTGTGCAGGCAATCTGAGCCCCAGCCTGGGCTGCAGCCCAGATTTCTTTCCCTGTAGACAGCTAACACAAGGCGCCTACCCTTCCTCTGACCCCAAGGAATCCAGTAAATCCTCTGTTCTTCCTTCCAGACACAGAAATCTTTTTTTCTTTTTTTTTTTTTGTTCCTCTTCATGGCTCAAATCTTCTGGGAAGAAACAATTATGTGTCCCAGGCTCACATCTTCTGGGGAAAACAATAACATCTCCAGGCAGAAAGGATGAAATGAGGGTGGTTGCTAAGCTGAGACTTAGAGCCCTGATCCCTCCCTTGACTCATTGCCCTCATCAATAGGGCTGCACATCATGCAGGGACCATGCTTGTCCTCATCTGGAAAGGGGCAGGGGGTTGTGCAGGCCAAGGAATGAGGAGCCAGGAGGAAGAAACCCCAGCCCTATGTAGCAGGAGGGAGTGGAAAAGCTGAGGAAGTGCTGGGGGTGTCCTGTTTGGGATACAGCCCTTCACACTGGACAATCCATGATGACAGAGGTGTGGCCAACCCCATCAGTTACCTGTGAAGAGCAAGCCAATGCACTCAGCCCTAACCTGTGCCTAAAGATCAATCTTCCCAGCAGAGGTGTGGCAGGGTCCAGAGAGATCACAGAATCACAGAA
>WEZZ01022089.1:595179-676416 GCA_013400585.1 Chloropsis cyanopogon | reverse complement strand
TCCTGTTTGAAAGGATGAAGCACAGTAAGAAACCAAGCCACAAAAACATTCCTGGAAACAAAGCAATTTTAAAGTTCTGGTTTCTTTTACATTATTTATAAAGTTTACGCATTTCTTCAATAATGAAAAAAGCAAGCTTCACCCAAAAGCATTTCCAAGCTGCTCTTCAAATTTTTAACTCGGAATCCTTACGCAGAAGTATGCTCAAGCCACTTTTTTCCTTTTTTAGAATTCAAGAAATATATCCTAACTCTAAAAAAACCCACTTCTGCATAACAGCTGATGCTTATAGCTGTGCTGTGTACCTTCTGGACTAACCAGGAAACAATCACAGCTGTATTGTGTCCCTCACAACAGAAGTGATTCATGTATGAAGAGGCAGTGACAAAGAAATAACAAGGTATCAACTTTCCTTGTTTTGGTTTCAGTGACTTACAAACTTCTACAAACTGTCATGACAGCAGCCACAACTTGGTAGAAGAATAGGGGTAGCACTGACAGAGACTTCTCAGTGAAAACTAAATAGCTTAAAACTAAACAATGAAATGAAAATACAGCTCTGAATTCTCAAACACAACTTACTAGATAACATGGCCACAGAGCAAGGTATAAAACCTACAAATATTGCCTATAAAACAATTCTCACAGACTTTACAACATTTGTGTCAGAAAAGGACTCAGAGGAAAACATCACAAAATATAAATAGTTTTCATTAATTTCTATATACCTAAATATGAGAGATGAAATTATACAAAATGTTGTTTAAACATTAATTTCTGTTAGATTAGCTACAGGTTCCTGTTTTCAAAAACTGAAGATACTGAATATTTATTAAAAAACCCTGCAGTCTTTCAGCAACGAATACTCTAAAACCATCCACAATGCATAGCAATTTAAGCTAGTAGCTAAAGAAGTGAAATTTCATACCTACTGTTGAGGCCCATTTCACAAATATTCGTAGTTGGTTCCATTGCCTGTGCAATGATAAAGGGACAGAAGCGTTACAAGTGCATATGAAGAAGTGGCAATTGAACTGGTTTTATTTTCAGGTGAGAGGACAGCACTGAAACTTCTGATACATCTATTTACACAGAACATATTCAGGCATAACAAGGGAAGTTGCTCAAACTTCACTAGATCTCTCCCTTGGACACAATAAAAATTATCCCTATGCTTTTTTAGTAGTATTCAAATAGAAATAATCAAGTTTTCTTAAAACAAGCAAGAAACCTCTTTTTGGTGGACAGAACAGCCAACAATTTGCATTTATTTATTACAGAGAGGCCAACTCATGAAGTTTTTGGGAAAGATGTGAGCAACCATAAAATAAAAAAGCTTTAAAAGGCAACAGGATCTGCTTTTGTAGAGCAAAGGTGCAAGAGAAAAGAATGTGAAAGAGCAAGAGAGAGCTATGGAGACTTTTAGAAATGGAAAGTTAAACTTCAGATGATTAATGCTAACTAAGTGAGATAACGGCAGTGAGGTGACTGGATAGAACTGGGAAAGCAAACTCCTGGAACTGTTTTAATTAGTATGTAAAACAACGCCGGAATTTTGGATCAAGTCCAGCATTCTTTAAGCATTATCGGACAAAAAGACACGGGACGTCCTCGACACCACAGAAGTAGAGCTCGGTTGTAACACTGGGAGGAGGAATTGGTGCATGTTCCAAACACTGAATACACAGCTGTCATGGTCACCTTCCCTGCGCAGAGGCTGCGGACCGACCCCCGGGGCCGGGGCAGCTCCACGGGACCCTCGGCAGCTGCCACAACAATTCCCTAAAGCCCAGGAGGGTTTATTTGCTCTTCCTTCCCACAGAGCAGCCCGGCCTTCCTGTGTGCCCCCTCACGCCCCGCAGAGCCCCTTCCCCTCCTGCCCGAGCAGCGGGCTCCGTGCTCGCTGTGGGCAGCTCCGCCCCGCNCGGGGAAAGCCCTCAGGGGGCGGGAGCGGGTGGAGGGGGCGCGTCACGGGGAGGAGACCGGGGCACGGCGGGGCCCGCGCGGGGAGAGAGGGGGAAATGGCTGTGCGGGGCGGGGCTGGGTGGCACCGAGGAACGGCGCTGAGAGGGCAGGTCGAATAAATTTCATTTAAATCTGAGACGATGCGTGTCGCTGAAGGTTTTGTTGGTCCTGTGGGAGCACGGACTCAGCTGAGCGTGCTCCCTCAGGAATGACATCCGGGGTCGTAATAAGACAGCGATGCACAAAGGTGAAGGTTATTGGGAGGGGCGTGGGCATCCTCGGATAACGCAACATCCCCAGATCGGCATCAAAGCCGCCTAGCGCAGGCGGAGGAGGCCACGGAACGCTGGGATCAGAAAGCCATCAGGATCCATTCCGCTCCCTCAGGCTTTGGAGCTTTGCAAGTCACAGAGCCACAGAAGAGTTGGGTTGGAAGGGAGCTTAAAGCTCATCACATTACATTACTCCCCCTTGAGCAGGGACACCTTCCGGCAGCCCAGGTTGCTGCCAGCCCCATCCAATCTGGCCTTGGATACTTCCAGGGATGGGGCACCCTCGGCTGCTCTGGGCAGCCCGTGCCAAGGCCTCACCACCCTCACGGGGGACGAATGTCTTCCAAATATCGATCAGTTTAAGGCCCAGCCCACCACAGTGTGGGACCTTGCTAAACCTGCCCAGCCCCAGCACAGAAAAAAAAAGTATTTCCAGTCGTTGTTTACAAATAGCAAAGCATTCGTGTATTTTTCACAACAGGAATGCACAAGCTATCAATTGCAATAGTGGCAGTGTTTAATGTCTTCAGTGTTCTCCATACTCTGAAGCATTAACAGTTTCTTACATGAAAAGCATCTTCAGTATGCAGGCAATCTCCACTTACTCCACTCCTGCTATTTTTACTTTGCCATGGTGACCCCTCACACCAGTGACTGGAAGGTTCAAGTAGGTTAAACAGACACCGGATCAGCCTGGGGAAATCATCCCTTGGACTGACTGCAAGAGGGATCAGCACTTGCTCTAAGGATGAGATTTTAAAAACTAAATTATAAGCGAAACTTCTGCTTTTCCATAATCCATTCACTCCAACCTTCTTCAACATAAGATGCTGACAGTGTAGATCCTACTTTTGCCTTGCATAATCCAGATTTTTAAAAGGCCGTGTTTAATTTGTCTCTAAACACGAGATGGCAGCATTATGTGTAGTTTGACTGTTGGACATTGGGGAGAGCTACAAATATTTTACAGTATATAAATCAGAGGTGGCAGAGGAGGCTTTTAGCAATAGATCTAATGAAAGTGGCGAACTCATTTATATTGCAAATCTGCTCTTGGTGGAGGCATCCTGCCAGCAGGGCTTTTAGGGCTTGCAAAGTCAAGCAGGATCAGCAGACTGTACATGGAGATGTTTGAAAGTACAGTGCAAAAAAGCTTAAATGCAGAAATAATAATTTCCTCAGTGACACCAGTAATATGTTAGATGTGCATATCCATAGTCAGAAGCACTCAGGTGAACCTACTGATGTAGGGGATAGGTTGGGTTGGCAACTTTTTTTTTTAATTTTATTGTGGAAGCTGGGCATATTTTGAAAGCTGCTTTGATTAATAACTTGAGTAGTTTGCTCATAACAATTTTTTCCATGAGCAGGTTGTGAAAAATGTAATGTGAAATATGAATTTATTTTCCTTGACCTGATAACAAAAAAGCCATTCCTTGGTAAAATGATGTTAAACATTGGCTGGACTCATTATTGATAGTCTTCAAACATTTTTGTGATATAGGAAAGCCTCAGTAACACTGAGGTTCAAAACCAGGATCTGTGTCTCTAATAAACACACATGTCCTGACTCAGACTGAACACCTTCCTTTTTCCCAACAGTCATTTATTTTGTTTCTGCGCGTTGGAAATGCAACCTGCTCCTATTTAAAATTGTGAAAAGAGCTAAGAAAGACTCTGAGTCAGTTTGATTATAATTTAATAAAGTACCTGAGATCTACCAATTCCATAGGCAGTAAAACTCACAGAAAAAGAGAAACTTACATTTTGTGACATTTTGTGGCTAGCTGGGAAAGCCCAGATGTTGATGAAAGCCCAGCAGTGTTCGTTGCTGTGACAGATAAACTTCAGACCCACATTCCCCTGCCTTGTTGGCATGCAATGGCCACAGCCCTGGACGTGAGGAAAGAAGTGTGGTCTCCAAGTCTTGTCACCTTAGTCACAAAGGGTTAACTCCATAGAAATCTTTCTCTTCTCATGCTTGTTATTTTGCTGAAATTGATGCTTAAAAAATACACCTCCTTTTTTCTTCTAGAGATTCTGATGCAAAGGTTTCATCAGTGAATTCCAAACCTTTGTGACTCTGGGACAGTCCAGGGTGTGACTCATAGATGGGGACTTTTTGCCTTTAAGTAAAATAGTTGACTTTTCCTCCATCTGCCACTAAACCTTGTCAAGAAAGAATTTTGAAACACCAGCAGCCTTTGAGGGCCTACTTCACACACACAAGTGTGTATTTACCAGCCCAGCTTCTATAACATGAACAAGTAAGGAATCTTGCCCATTAAATAGGTGCAAACCTGGCACCAAATTTAGCATTGTACCAGGCCAAGCAAGTGCCAAAGGGCAGAGCAAACTGCTTTTCTTCTGAAGGACAAATCAAGGGGCCTGCAAAGTTTTCACCTTGTGACATTAAATTGTCCATCATATAGGGATGTGCACTGACACCAGAAATTAAATGAAGCATAATTCTGGTATTTTATCCCTGAGGGAAGTTACAGCCTCACTGCTGCCCTCACTGGCACTTCTCCATCAGCCAAGTTCCTCAATCAGCTGCTGGCAGCAGAGAGATTGTTTTCCCTCCCCCATTTTTACCACATCTTCTGCTTTTCTGCAGTCCATCTAACAACCTTTGCTTCATGAAAAGTACAACCTGTGAGACTCACTCAGCCATTTCAGAGATAAAATCATTACACAGCAATACACACTCTAATGATTAAATACAGCCTTTATTATGGAAACACCAATAATAGAAAAATAAAGAGCGTATCTTACTTCTCATAGCAAGTTATTTTTAGTAGCCATACATTATAGCAAGCTAGAAGTGATCAGCCAAGCCATGTTCAGATACTCAAGATGCCAATCTAATCTCCCTTCCTCTTTCAACTGAATTAACAGCTGTTTCTTAATTTGTGCTTGTCCATCAGAGAACAAAAAGGACTGAAAGAAATTAAACCTTGCTTTTTAAACTCCTCAGTGTGACTTGTCTAAGTGTAACATCATTGCATTTCTGGGATGCCTTCATTCTGTCTTGGGTGTGCAGAGACCACAGGGGATGGTCTGGCATGGGAGCTGCAGCAGAGCCCCAGGGAGCCGTCGGGATGTGGGGATGTGCTCACCTCCCAGTCCCTGTGATGGCCCCACAGCCTCCTGACCAGCACGTGCTTGCAGAGAACTTAAGCTTTGCTTCCCTGGTGGATGCACCACATCATCAATGCATCACATCACCCTGATCAGCCCCACAGGATGGCCATTATGGCCCACCTAGTGTGCAAGCAGTTTACCAAATATCCTCCTTTTGTATGGTGTTCTTTTAGGGACTTTTTGCTCAAGAGATTTCCTCAGACAAGATGTTTAAAAGAGCAAGTCTGCAACACCGAGATGAATTACCCCCACGGAGTCTTCCCTGTAGGAGAGAGACCTCAAAGCCACTCCATTAAATAAAAAAGTGCCAGCTGAATATATTCCTATATTCTGACAGAAAATAAAGAGGGGCATCAACTTTTAGAGCTACACATGGCAGCTCAGGGAGCAGCTGGGCTGTCTGATTCTAATTCAGCATTAAATTTGGACAGGAAACACTCCCTGCTGTGCTGACACATCCCTGCTGCAGAGTGGTTGGGTTTTAGAATCAGGGATGGAGGTGATGGGATGCAGGCTGGGCCACAGCTGGGAGAAAGGTTGCACTTCAAGGCTGGGATCTCCTGATGCAGTGAGGATTTCTCCAATGGATACTCTACTGCTGTAAAGCACTAACTCCATTGGATTAATTTTGCTGCATGTTGGCAGCATTTCCTGGGAGCATCCAATTGTTTCATTGGTTTGCACCACGTGCACTTCACCGGTGCCAGTTAGAACAAGCCCAGAGTATTGTTAGTGTACAAATGGCAGAATGCAGCTTCATAAAAATAGCAAACAAAAAATAGCAAGAAAAATCATGAGAAAAAATAAGGTAAATCTGAATCCAAACATTGTTCAATACCAACACGTTGATTCACTGTAGAAAGAAAAAAAACTATGAGGAAAAATATTATTTGTGCATCACTAGTAAAAAAAACAGGTGTCACAATATTAACCACAGAATTAGCAGTCATTAGTAACTCTTTTCTGTCCTCATGCTGATATTGACTTTTTCAAAAGACTGAATATTAACATGAAGCAATTTTTCAGAACAGAACAAGCAAATGCTATACCCAAGTCAGTAGAAGTAACACAGATCACACAATCCAACAATCCAAAGAACATGTGAAATGGGACTCAGCCTTGCCAAGGGAAACATGTCTATTGATCCCTGGGTAGAATAGCTTAGGGCCAGACTGTGTGCTGAGCTTTTTAGGCAGCTTTTGTTAAAATGGCCACATGTAGCAGACTGGGACAGTGACATCACCACTGTAAGCCAAGGTTCATTTTCAAATGGAAGCTCTTCATCCATTTACCTTTCCTCCCAGACATCTCATGAAAAAAAAAAAAAGAAAGGTGAATGCTTTAACTGAGTATAAAAATCTGCTTTCTAAACAACAGATTCATAGTCTTAAGTAACCCTGAGAATTAGAGGGATCCTATTAGCCCAAGGTCTGAGTCCAGTGGCTGCTTGTCTGCTAAGAGGGAAAAAGGAAAAGAAAATACTGAGCTCGATAAAGCTCACCAAGCATTATGAACAGTGCTGGAGCCATTTGCTAAATAATAATTGAAATACTTACATTTTGAGTATTCAACTGAATACAGTCCAAATCACAGTGTCTGTATTCAAGGCTTGAAAGTTTGGTGTCCTATTTCTTGTGCTATTTTACCTTATAAATGAATTCAGCTGTTCCTGTACTCACAGCTGGTTCTGATGTTTCTCCAAGTGTAAAACTGCTTCAAAATTATCTTTATTTTTCTTATTTATTAGTTCATTCAGACTCAAAGGGAACATTTCTAGAGAATGTTAATTACTTCCACAGCTACATATTATACTGATTATAGAGCAGTATGGCCATGTTTCCTGCTTCACACAGATCAACATCTCTAATTAATTCAAAGAATGGAAGAATTTCTTTTCTTTCTTCATTTAAATAAGTAAACTTGAAATGGTGAAATACTAGTAAAATATCAAAACTATTTTTAAAATACTTGAGGGAATATCTGACATGACATAACCATCAATTTTATCCAGTGAAAATCCAGTGAGGTTTCATCACCATTAATAACTGTGCAGGATTTAGGCCATTATTCATAGAAATTAAATTAGCTCCCAGCATTTCCATTTTATTCAGATAGAGATTAAACTGTCAAGGCATTTTTGCCTATGACTTCAGTCTTTCTTTTGTTTAATGAGTGCCATTCCGCAGCCCTTCTCCAGGCCAAACTTGTATTAGTAAAATTAAAGCCATTAGCCTAACTCCTTGGAGGAAGTGTGCTATTATTAAACATTATTTTCTCTTTTGTAAATATTTTTGTACATAATTTCCTATCATCTTGATGTCATTTGCTTCAGTGAGCAGATTGTGTGGCATGTGCACGTGTGGATGTGTGTGTATGTGCATATTTCTGCACATGTAAATCTTCTGTGACAAGGAGCTTTTCCTTGTTACAACAAGGAACACAAGCTGGACCTAAATCTCAAAAGCAATTACTATTCTCATGCCTTCATCATTGGTTTGGCAGGAAATAGACTACAGAGTCTATCAGTGTGCTTTAAAGCAATTCCAGATTATTTCCATATGAAAATCCAGCTGCTCAGCTGTGAGCCCACTGGAGAACACTCACTGATGGGCAGTTTGTCCAAGGTCTGTGCAAGCTTTTATTTCCCACTGAAACCTTGACCATACAGCATCAGTGGATTTCCATTTCTCATGGACCTCATGCAGGTGCCCCAGTGGTGGTCACTTAATCCCAGGCATGTCCACTGAGTGTGGCATCTTCCTGGATTAAGAGAGCACCCTGCTGCCCCAGGAGAGGACATTTCCTGGGCTCAGCGTGGTCACTGTGACAGGTCCATGTCTGAACAGCACATAGGGGATTCCTGAGCTCTCACAAGACCAGGAACATACTAAGCTCCAGGGTCAGAGTCACAATTACCACTGGGTCTTTCCAAAGGGCCTAGTGGGAGAACCCCAGGAGCTTAGGAAGTCTAGCTGTGTGTAGGACTGGTGAGAACTTGCTTGTGAGTGGAGTCACACTCACACTTCCCCTGAGATTTTGGTACACACCATGTTCTGAAAAAAGCTTTCAGTGAGCTCTCACTTAGCAAGGTTGTCTGTAGCTGTGGGCCTCCGGGTTATTCACCTGAAGGTCAGACTTACATCTTTTGATTAATCAAAACACCATCATTAACAAACCTGATGGACTTTTTGGGGGATAGTGATACTGCTTGCTTTAAGTTATTTTTAGGAATCTGGCTTAGGTGATCTGAATGACCTCCTTTGTTGACAACAGAGAGAATTTGCTCCTCATTTTGGACTACATCTAAATTATAGATGCTAAGAATAGCCTAAAGTAGAAGGTGTGAGTTCTCTCCTTCCCACCTTAAAGAAACTCCTTCCAGAAACATTCATTAGCTGTAAACACATGGTGTCATCTCACTTAAAAATGTGGCTTCGGGGCAGGGAGATTGCCCTGAAGGGGCAGAAGCAAAAACTCCTGTGACTTCTTGTTGCACACACTTGGAAGCACAAGGACACCTCAGATGCGTTCATATCCTCTATGTGGCTTCCTCCTGGAGATCAGGAAGGTGGCAAACACAATGACAAACAATCCCAGGATACTCAGGCACACTGCAATGGGAGCTACTTTGCTGTTTCGATCAGGAAAACATTCTTCTTCTGAAAGAAAAAGGAGATCAGAGAATGTTACAGCAGAACACCATACTCCTAAACCATACATCTGTATTCCAGTAAAGTTGGCCAATACAAGCCAGAAGTTCTGAAAACCTAGCTTTCTTTTGTTTTTTCTTTCTTTTTCCTGAGCTATACTTACTACACTTTTTATCTGTAGTGAGCCTTATCTCGAGAAAACCATCCTTGCCCCTTCTGCAGTAGCTCTGTGCTTCCCTAGAGAGTGGCTCTTCTCCCTCATATCTGCAGGAATTGTTTCACCACTCAGCTCACACAGCAGGGGCTTTCTTCCCAAAACCAGATGGGGAGCATCACAATACGAAGTGCCAGTCTGAAAATAAAGAGCGAGACATCCTGCATGGTCAAAAACTGCTCCTGTGTGACATCTGATTGCTTCTTCCCAGTGAATAGGATCAAGCCAGAGACAGAAGTCCATAGTCCAGCACATCACTAGTGCAGTAGGGATCCTTGTTAAGTCAATGTTTTCTAAGAAAAATCAAATTCTAATTGTTCTCTCTGTTTAATGCAGAATATTTGTGGATAATGGTGGCTAACTCAGAACATTCAGAGATTAGGAAGGCAGAAGCCTTAGACATAGTCCAGGGAGGTTGCTTTAGCAGTACCTTTGCAAGTTTGTTGTACATATGATGATATCAGAACCAAATCATATCTTTGAAGGAGCATCCAAAGATATCATTCCAAACATACCTCTTAGCTACAGAGAGGGCAAATCCTGGCTTCTTCAGCCAGTTCCTACCCAAATGAATATTCAAATAATCCTCTGATTAAACAGAAACTTATTATTTAAAGTGAACTTCTAGACTGAGGTAAATTGGCAGCTTTCCTATGAAGAGACTGCACCATGTGGGCCACTGACAGAAATGGAAATTTTACCCACTAACAATGGCAGGATCAACCTCAAACTCAAAATACAAGTGTAGTCCTGGGAGTGAAGGCAATGTCTGGCAATGACCACTAATGTATTATCCCAGAATTGGATCAGACCTACATCTCCCATCAGATCTACAGGAATGATCTTCCTCGGGCTCCAAGGAAGGACAGACCTCTGTCATGCTGCTGTGAGTGCCACCTGCAGAGCAAACTGTTCTCTGAGCAGGGCAGCTAAACCCCACAGTACATCCCAGCTCAGCAGCAAATCCAGTTTATAGCCAGGATAGAGGGAGGTCTGACACCCTGTGCCCCTCTCACTCCCTGTGGCTGCTCTGAGGCAGGTTTTGACAGTGCTGAGATAAAAACCTCGACTGCTATTCCGTGACTGTGCTGGCACAGGTTGTGGCTTGGCTTGGGCTTTTCCCCCATGGGAATTTTACACTGGCAGTCGGCAATGAGCCCAGGTAACGTGTGGAGTCCATGACATCATGTCACAGCTCCAGAGCCTCCACATGGCTCTTCCCAAAGTCTGATCGTCTTCTGCTCTAATCCAGATGATGATGCAATGCCACAAAGCCAACACATGAGCATTCTACTAGAGGTTGCCTTTTAAAAGCTCTGTCTGGTCAATGTTACCTGCTGTTAAATGAGCTGAAAAGTATTTGCATCTAAGTGTTGTAAAAGCCAGAGATGTTTGAATTGGCCATTTTGCTTTGATGAAACATTAGGAATGAAGGAATGAACTCCATGAACTCCAGAAGGTCCTTTTACAGATTTCCAGACTCAAACAGATCAAGCTATTGATATAAAACTGCTGTAATCTGTACAAAATTGTAAGGAACTTGAAACCAGTGACCATTAATGTTTTCTTTTTCTTCCCCATTTAAAGATAAGCAAATCAGGAGAAACAGAAGTGAAACTATCAGTCTTGAGACACCAGAAGAGAGAAGGCTGGTGATGTGTTTAGTCATTCCTTCACTGGGGATTTTCTCTTTCAGAATCTGCATACACAGCCAATACACAACACTTTTATAGCCACAGGGGAATTATTGCAGAGGTGGGAGCTGCTTTCTCAGTTCTCTGATTAAGAGAAAAACCAATTTAAATTTGTATATGGTATTGACTAGCAGAGATTAGTCTGACTTGCAGGGAGAGAGAGAGGGATTAACAGAGAGCATCTTTCTCAGCTGAGTCTCTCCTAGAGGTGAGACCACACCTAATCCCATAAGTAATATCATTCATTGTACACATTTGAATGGGAATATGGGGACCAGATGGGATCCCATCAGTTCTTCCAGCTCACTGTTATCCCATGAAAAAATTCTCCATAGAATGAGAGCATAGATGGGATTCTCAGTGTGGAGAAGGACCATGTCTTTAAAAAGCCCCAAATGTTGCATCCCATTATATTCCTTCCAGGATGGAAAAGGTAACCAAAATGGTGACCTAACAGAAGAAGAATTGGTCAAACAGAGCCAAACTGAGTCAGAAGACAGATCTAAAGTAAAAAGAAGAATACAGGGTCAATATTTTGTAAGCACGCAGAAAGACAAGTGGCAGAAGAGACAATATTTTATTGCTGCATCTGAAGGGCTGGAGAGCTGGTCAGCCCCTCTCTGCACCTGAGTTCTTGTATGTTCCCTGAGAGGAAGCCAGAGAAATGAGAAGATGGACAACTTGAAAGAGACCACAAGGTCCCACTGAGTCCCCCTCTCTGGTCTTTGTCTTTTACTGAGATACCTGATTGCCTCTTTGTGGCAGTTCTCCAAGACAAGACACACTGAAGAGATGAGCATCATGTTTAATTCTGAAGCTGGGAGTGGGCCAGTTGTGCTCCTCCTCAGGAGCACATTTCATCATGTCTAGACACAGCTGCTCTGAAAATATCATCCTGCATTCACAAATATCCCTTATTAGCTGGCAGTTTTGCTGCTGCAGCTGTGGGACAACATGACTAACAGGAGCCTTTAAAAATAGCTAAAATCTGGCTATATTAAGAACAATGACCTGGAAATGAACTTTGCATGTTGGGGTTTGGTCAGTGCACTGGTGGTGAACACACCTCTGCTTGTTCAGGGGAGAAAATGAATGAAGAAGAAAATTGTGGCTGTAGAGCTGAACATTTTTAATGAGAAGGTGAAACAGAAGGTACTGAATGCTGGAGGGAAAGATATTTTTCCATCCTCCATAAGTATTAGCTCTGTGTTGGAAGTGACTCAGGAAAGGCTGAGAAAACAGCAGTGGGATGTGCATGGGTACAATTTAGCAGATTACATCCCATCAGGCCACCAGAGTGCTGAGGTGTAGATCTGGGAAGGGTGGAAAAACACCCTTCTACTCACCTTTTCCAAACTGGTTACCCACAATGTCAAATGCCTGCAGCTGCATGTGAACAAAGAGGATCTGGAAGTTCTTCTCCAAGGGGAAGATTTGCCTGCTGGCACACTTAAAGGAGTTCCCCAGCCTTGTTGTGAACAGCTTCTCATTTAGGGCTGCATAGTAAAGCATACCTGGAGGCCAGAGAGAGACAGATGAGAATCCACACTGACTCCACTGGAAACAACATCTTCCTGAGGTAAAATGGTCCCAGAGGTGACTAAAGCATGAACATTTTCTCCATAAACTAACACTTATTCTTCTTATATGTTTAAATGAGTGCTTTAACTATCAATGGGCAACTCAGCTGAGCTTAGGTCTGAAAAAGTGGCTAAAATTTCAGATGCTTCTTCAAATCACATTTTAACAAATTGAGTATGCAGGAGGGGGTTAGAATACTCACAGGAGCAGGCAAGGTTTGAAATAATCTCTATTCTGAAAGAGTGGGGCAGGGAAAGCTTTTGAGATCGAAAAGGAAATGTAATAAAAAATGATGTAACTGCAGCCAGGCCCCTTCTCTTCCATTTTAATGCCATAAGATTTAGGTGAATGAGACACTGAAAGCTTGATAAAACACGTATTTGCCAAATCCAGTTTTAAAGATCTGAGAACTTATCCCACACCCAGAACAGTTTGATATGAAATTAAGACAGGTTTAAATCACTGACCTTCAGAAGATAACAGTATTCTGCTCTCAATTTTAGTGACAAAGTAACTTGGAGCTTGCTGCAAAAGAAGATATATCTTTATTCATAATACATACTCATATTCACAGGGGAAAGAAACACAGCTTACCTCAGCAAAATGTCACAAAGAATTTCCCAAAGAAACACTTTGTAAAGCATCACCTTTGAGACCCAAGAACCAACTCTCTTGGATGTATTTTTCCTCTCCGAATCTCAGCTGCATCACCAGTTCTGTTCAGTTCAATACAACAGGACCATGCAGGTGTCATTTTACACAAACTGCTCAAGCTGGGCACTGGTGAGATACTTGTGATAACCAATAGTAGGAAGACTGCTGACATGGAAAGCACCTGGCACAACAGCACAGAGCAACATTTCCAGCCAGGTGTCCTGCCCATATGTGCCCTGAAACCCTGGTGCAGCCTGGACACTGCTCTCCCCTGGAGTGTCACAGGGCAAGAGCCAGCCCTGGGAGCTTCTCCCTGGTAGCAGTGTTGCAGTAAAATGTGATGCCTCATGCAGCAGCCCTGCTGCCCCATTTAATTCCTGCTGTGAGCACACAGGGACTGGGGAGTGCAGCTGGTGGACAAATGGCAGTAGACATGAATGTCTCCTATGCACTTGTAGGACAGTGTGGGAAAACTGAAGAAAGAAACACACCAGAGAAGAGGTTCTCAGCATCATTCCAAGTTGAAGACTTAAATATGACCATTTTTGGGTGGCAGTGCTTTGTTCTGTTTGGCCATGGTTAAAAACTTTGCTTGGGGAAAACACCTGCTCCTACTTCACATCTTGTGGGTTGGTTACACAACTTCCTTTTTTGAAGCCCTTTGCAGAGGCCGCTGGAGTGGCGAGCACTGACCCAGCCCCTCTCCTCTGCCCCCCCAGCCCCGGGGCTGAGCCAGCTCCTCTCCACCAGGGACAGCCACAAGTGCCACTGCTGGAGCACTCCTGCTTCAAAGCACTGAGAGAGGCTCTGGGCACCACACACAAAAAGCCAGCAGCAAACTGTTTTCTTATTAACTTGAATTTCAAAGCAGTCTAAGCTGAGCCCTGCTATGCTCTTGAAGCTTATCTTTAAGTGGAGGGTTCATTGTCTAATGCTGTGCCAAAAAGCACCTTTTTCAGGGCAAGAGAGGTCAAGCACCTCCTAAAGGTTCACATCACTCTCCTTAGCACTGCTGCAACCTGGGGGCTTTCCTGGGTACTTGAATCCCCAGCCTTTCTCTAAGGATTCTTGTAACACCAAAAATGCTCCTCTTGTTGCAGGAAGCACACATTTAAAGCAAACACTCAAGAGTCTGAACTGGTCCTTTGTTTTGAAAGAGCTCCTTCATTTTTTACTTTACTTTTTCTGTGTAGCTCTTTGAAAACTTCTTGCCGTAAGCTAAAATAAAGATGACTGCTAATCAAAATATTTTCTCTGTTCAAGAATTAATGACACATGTGGGGTATAATTTGCTGTTCCCTCTTGGACTTTCTATGAAAATGACTGATTAACCATTTTCTTAATTGTCTCAAATTTGAGCTTGGAATCAGGCTGCAAGACTGACATTTAGCTTGATTAATTGAAGGACACAGATCAGCAGTGATGGCCAGATGCAGCTCTCAGCTGCTGTGGAGCTCCAGGACATGGCCTTGACGTTCATTACATCTGCCAGAGTTTGATGGATCCAACCTGTGCCGTGTTCCTGCTCATTCCTTCCTGCCCATTAATGACTTTATACACAGTGTTAGTTCTGTTTTACCTCTCCTGGTATCATCACCCAGCCCTTACAGCTTTCAAGTAAATACTGCTGCCTCCCAAAATGTGCAAATGCCTGATTTAGCAAGAGAATGGCGGCACTCAGGGATTTTTTCCTGTGCTTATACAAGCTGCAGCATTCTTGGTAGCTTGTGTTAAAGCCACACCTACGTGTGACGTGGCCCCAGTGGGGAACATGGAATTAATAGATATAATATCAAAAACAAAGCTCAGTTTCCCACTGTGTAAGCAGGATCTCTCATCTTGCCCAAGTTTCTGTGTGTGTTTATAGGTCTCCCTGATGTGGTGCATTTTAAGGCCACTTATGTACAATTCTGTTGTTGCAGTTCACTTGTTTGGAATTTTCCACTCAGAAATTAGATGAAATTAGACTTTTTCAGCTGTGGATGTGTCATAGCTCCTGGGCACTTAAAACTGCACAGGCTGTCCTTTGAATTTGACAACCCCAGCTGGCTTTTCAGGGACACAAATGACTGAGAGCAGCTTGACAGTGAGAGTCAGAGCCCCCTGCACACCTTGTTCCTGCACAAGGACTCCAGTTCCAAACCCTTTCCCTCTGCACCACTCCAATGCAAACAGCAGATCTGACCTCCCGTCCCATGAGAGTTATACCTATGTAATAAAGAGACTCAGCTTTTGCTTGGCTATTCCTAGACTCTGTGTTGCTTGACGGGCAGCTTTAACACTGTTCTCTGGCACTTTCTGTCAGAGGATGGCAGAGTACTGTGCTTACCCTTCACTTCCAAACTGAAAGTTCAAACAGATGATTTAACACTGGAGTCAGTTGTACTGTGAGCACAACGTTGCACCAGGCAGCCTCCAGAGGTATTTTCCAATCTGCATTAATTAAACCATGGTTCTATGGTTCTAGTCCTTAGGAAGAACAGAAGTAACCATGCCTTATATACAGATGGAAAACAAGCACAGAGATAGATAAAATGCCTTTTCCCACAGCTCAAGCTGGATCAAAGGCAGCCTAAATTCCTGCTTCCCAGTCCTAAACACTCCTTCCCTCTAAATGCAGCAATTACCTTTACAAAGGTGATGTTTACAAATCCTCCACTAAAAGTTAAGGTCAGATCAGACTGCACCACCCCACAGCTTCCAGATATCTTTGTCGCATTGGGGTTGACAGTCACATATTCCATCTGCTCCTGTAGAGAGAAGAGACATTGCAGGGCTGCTGATGAAGAGAAGGGGGAAACATTCAGAGATTAAATAACTTTAAAACATGCAGAGATTTCCCCTTTTTTTGCCCCCAGACTGTTCATTCAGCCATGCAGAGCTGCCAGAGTTGTTCCCCACTTGCAAACCAGCACTGGTGGTTGTCTGACACATCACTGAGCTGTTCCAGTACATTAAGCTGGCAGAAAATATTGGGTTTCTATTAATTCAGTGAACTGATATGATTCAGGCAGGGTCAGGTGAGTATGAGTTGTAATTTACAAAGAGAGAGCACCTTATGTTATTATCAACATCTCACCTGGTTATTATCACCTCATCTGGTGAGGCTGGGAATCCTGCTCCCTTCCTGGCTTCCCTGCCAGGACAAGGGATGAAAATTACCTTTATCAACATTAGACACTCTTCCTATGTTAGAAATATTCAGACATCAACATGAGTATTTGTAACAGGGATGGCTTGACCATAAGAACTCCAGAGCTGAGGATGTCACTCCATATGTTGTATGAATGAAGGCAACAAAACCTTAAGCCTGAGGGACACAATTGCCATTTTAGGTTGTATGGCATCTTTTGCTGAATCCTTCTCAGTGGATCACTTCTAGGAGAGAGGACCAGCTCTTCAGGACCTGGCAGTTCCTGTGATCCTAACATGTCCATACATCAGCATCAGGAAAACCCACCTCTAAACCCAAGTCTGTGAACTTGTGGCAATCCCTTGCTTGCATTGCAATTCACAATGTCAAGCTCTTACCTGAAGTCAGTTCAGATTTTAACTAACCTCCCATTCCAGGAAGCACAAACAACCCTGCAGGCTGATCCCCTGCCCCAGCATTGCTCCCACATAAATATCACTGAAGTAAGAAAGCACCTTTACATCCCCTTGGCATCATCACATGGGCCAAAGTACAGCAGCTGGGATGCTGTGGCACATGAGGGGCCTAAGACTGGCAGCATTTTGATCATAGAAACTAATTCTGAAAATGGCTTGGAAAGAGGAAGAATAAACTGCAGCTAATGAAGAAAGTCACTACAAAGCCCAGGTTCCACCTCACCTGTTGTGTATTTCGAGCCATCAGCTGCAGACCCATGACGGCTTTGACACAGGTGCTGTTCCCATCGGACAGGGTGTAGGTGCCAGTGGGGATGGCAGAGGGCTGTGGGGTGGGAGGGGGTCTCACTGTGCTGGCAGGGGATGTGGGGGCTGTTTGTGTCCCTGCATGGGTGGCTGCTGTGCTGGCCACAGTGGCTGTTGGAGCACCAGTGGCTGTTGTTTGTCTCTGTGTGCTGGGTCCAGCCCTCTGCGTGCTGGTGGCTGCGCTGGTGGCAGCTGGCCCCTGGGTACTTGCTGTCTCGTTCTTCAGGGAGCTGTTGGTGGCCACTGCTGTAGTTCCTGTGGTCACACGCAGTGTCCTGCCATGCTGGGTGAAGGACACAGAGGCGGTGGTTGTGTTCTTCACTGCAGCTGTAAGCGAGGGCAGTGCCGGGGTCGTGGCCTGGCTGGGGTTGTCTGCAGGAGTTGTGGATACGGTGCCTGCTCCTGCCTGGGCTGCCATGGGCTGGCCTGGAGCTGATGCTGCCTGGAGCTGCTCCGTTGTCTGCTCAGTTGTTCTGTGGCTCATGGCTGTTGTTTGAAGAGGGCCTGTGCTGTTAAAATGGACTGTGGTGCTTTGATGGGGTGAAGAAGCATAAAGGAAAAGTGGCTGAGCAGATGTAGCCATTTGGTGGAAGGATGTGGTTTCTGGAGACAGTTCGACTCCCAGGGCCACTTCAGCAAAGCAGGAGGAAAATGCTGCAAAGAAACTGAAGTCAGTAGTCTAGAAAACTTTACATTTCACTTTTATGTTGATAACCACAACATACCTGCACTGGTTTTGTTACCAAATGAGTGATACAATTTCACTCTTCATTTGGCTCCAGTCATGATAGGAGAGTGAAAGCAGACATCCAGCAGGACTATCTAGGCACCATTCCCCCGAGTTTCACACCTCTGAGTATTCCCATTCCAGTGGAGCACACTGGCTCCCAGCTCTCCACACACTGAGGAACCAGACCTTGTACAATCCCCAGGCAGCACACGTATTCCCTGCAGGGAGCAGCTGAGCAGGATTTGCTGGAAGCAAATTGTCGAGGTCTAAGGAAGATGAAGTGGGTGTAGCAGCCAAAGGGGTTGTTGGTTTCTTAGCAACAAAGTGTAGGGAAAGGGGACGTGTCTGTGTGTGTGAAGGAAGTGAGGCAGTGCAATGGTCTTACAGTGATTCACAAGTCTGGGAAACCAGTCTGGGAACAGGGAAATTCCAGGTATTTATTTTGTTGTAGCCATGTCAGCTTGAACCCTGGAGTTCTTCCTCCTGGAAGAACCCAAAGAAAGACCATGGCTCTTAGTGATGGGCTTTCTGGAATGAGAAAAAAAAATCAGGGTGCAGCATTCAGAATTTTGGACCACATGAGAAAATAGTTACAGCACCAAAACTGTGCTTCCACCTAAAACATTTACAGAAACGTGTCCCTAGCAGAAGTAAAAAAAAAACAAAACAAAAACCGGGTCCTAAATGTAAATACAGAGGTGAACAAAAAGTGGGAAAGTACATTGAAGAATATTTGAATGTCACAACTCTTCTGCTTGAGTCTTTGTGAGGGTGCAACAAGACTCTAGAAAGACTAGGTCAAGTTAAAGAAATAAATCACTGATGTATGTGAATTCTTTGATGTACATGAAGATACAGATGTAGTTAAATGTTTTATTGCCTAAATTAGTGGGAGGACAGAGATAAATTCTCCAGTTTGGGACAGAAGGGACGCCAGAGTCCAGGATAGCTCATATTCCCAGCAGTACAGCTCCACAGAGAATGCCTCAACATGTCTGAGTTCACTGTACACTGGTTCTTGCAAAGAAATTTCTCATGAATCAGTGTCAAAGTTGATGGCAGGCAGGCTGCTGAGATTAGGATTCTAGGATAGATTAATGCCAGAGGCACTTTTAGAGTGAAAACGGCTGAAATCTCACAAGTTCTTCCATTTACTCATTTATTTCTTGCCACTCGTCATGAACAGAGGTCCGCAGTAATAGCTGAATTCACAAAATCTAACCATATTAGTATACATATAAACTAAGTAAGAATAATAAAACTTACTGGGTTTTTAATCAAATTCAAGATAAAAATCAAAGAATCATGAGCAGATGCACAGATCTTAACCCTTACCACAATTTTCCCTTAAAAATGGCTATGCTGGAGAAGAGCAGAAATGTAGATGTAAATAGTCCATACTCCTAAAATTGCCTGGGTTTCACTCTGAGCTGTACAGAACACACCTGACTACCACTTCAGGTGTTACCATCAAAATGCAACTTGAGACAGTTGAAAAACCTCAAAAAATAAATTGATTTTTCTCAAAATGAACCTAAAAAATGCATAATTCATATGATACTTTAGTTCATTTTCTCTCTTTCCCCTATGCTTTACCACAGCTGAGCTGTTAATCAGATGACTGATCTCCTTCTGTGGGGTCAGGGGAAAGCCAGAGCAGTTGCCATGCACCAGTTATGGGTAGCTGCATCTGAGTGTATCAACATGATAAAAACAAGAAAGAAGAAGTTGCAATTTTCACTCTTTCTTCCCCTCTAAGACTGTGGAACAATCCATATTTAAATTTACATGAGTCTTAAATTGTCTGTAGGTCTTAGTTTTCACTTCACAGATTGGTTTTGATTACTGACCAGGTAATACAGATGTAGAAAGAAGTATTATTGAAGTGGCATTAGAATGCCACCCATAGCTTTTCAATAAAACTCCTCAAGAGGTTATTTCAACCCAATTATTTTTCATTATTCAGCCGGACGGGGTGACCTGGGGGGTAAAGCCAGAAATGTCTTTGGAATGGCCCATGGCTCTTGCTCACTGGGTGACTACCAGACTGTTCCTCCAAGCATTTTGGGACTTCTGCCAGTGCATGATGGCCACAGTGCTAAGTCCATTGGCTCGGACTGTCTTCCCAAAAGGCATTTGGCCACATCAGCTCCCAGGGATGGGCAGGGGTCACTCTCCAGCTGCACCCGTTGGCACTGGCTGGGTTTGGGTGGCTGCTGGAGGTGGTTTGGTGGCTCTGCTGTGTGAAGGGGCAGATGGGCCCCTGGGGTCCCTGACCTACCCTCCAGCTGAGGCTGGGAGGGCTTCCATGGCTGCTTAGCATGGCCACACTCCTCTCTGGGAGCCTGGCACTGCTCAGAAGGCAGCTGTGAGCACGACTCCCCCAGCACAGCCTGTTTGTGGCTCTGCCAGTAGAACAGGACACAGAAACACGAGGAGTGGCAGCTCTGCACCCCCCAGGAGTTTCCTTTTTTTTCTCTCCCATAAAGCCAACTCAAAACTTCATATAAGCAACATTTTTGCTTGAGGGATGTAAGTTCCTTGGGATGTATCTTCCCAGAGCAAGCAGCTGCAGTCCCCTTGTCTCACTTCAGCACCAAAATTGTGTGTAACATGCTGAGGGCTGTGTGAGAGCCCTGACAGCCTCCTTGCAATGCTCTAGAACAAAACTCTCAGAAATGGACCAGCACAGTTCTCAGAAATTCACTGTTCCCAGTCTGGGCCTGGAGATTCCTTTTTCATGCTTTGGTGACAAGTTCTGGTCACAAGGAACATCACTGCTCTGCTCCCAGGTGTTACAGTGGGAAGCTGAGTGCCCAATGCCATGACCTGGCTGTGCCATTTCTCAGCCTGTGCTGGGGTGTGTGATAGAAAACCTTACTGAGGATTTTTTCCCTTTTCCTCTAACCACACTCATCTGTTCAGCTGCCCAGCAGTTTTATTCTGCACTAATTATGTTTCATTCCCTGTCTGCACAAAGAAAGACTTGACTTTGTGACATTAATAAAACATCATGACAAATAATTAAAGGAAAGATCAAAATCAGGTAAAGAACAGAGGAAACAAGTTCTTCCTGTTCCAAAGTGATTGCTGACCACTTATTAGTGTTGCTTCTCAGTCTGATCTTGCTCTCCCTTTCATCTGTATGTTTTGGGGCTATTTCAGCAGACTTTGGCTGTGAAGCAGGCATGGGAAAGTAGAAAGATACAGCAGAAATGCTCGTGGTCAAGTCCCTGGGCACATTCCCTGCTCATGGACTGGCAGGGGACAGAGGTTGCTCTTTGTGTGATCCCCGTGAGCAGATGGCAAAACACACCCAACAGCAAGCTCAAACCCTTGGCCATTCCACAGATTAAATCACATTCTGACCTCTTTACCAGGCAAATTTGGTGCTGCTGTAGGTGTTGAGCAGTGACTTAAAGCACTGGGAGAAGTCCTTCAGGTGTATGGCTCCCCAGATTTTCACAGAGCAGCACAAAGGATCAAATGGTGACTCTGATGGGCTTTGTCACTGAGAGAAGCCCCAGCCTGTCTTCTCCAAGCCCCTGCCTCACTCCTGCTTTCCTGATCCTGCTCTGCATCTTGCAGTACAGATAAATTAATGACTGGAGCAACACTTCCTTAATTTTTTCTTTCCTGCTTGTCTCACTCAGGATTTTCAGTTAGTTCTACAGGTCTGGAAATTATTTTTAATTATGAAAAGCAAAGCCAAAAAAGTCTGCTTCTAACATGGCTTTGAACTGACTCCTTCACACAGAGTTTATGCCACCACAGAGTTCAAGGAAAAATACAGAGGAAAACATCAAACTAAGTGTATACCAGCTGCAATTAACAGCAGTTATGGTTATTTCTTAGCAGTGGGACTTTACTGAAAGCACCCTTAGCGTTAGCAACAAAACTGTTCAAAGTTGTGAGTCTGCTGGGTGCTGTCCCGACTGCAAGGAAACAAAACCGACATAATGTCCCGTTTTTCAGGTAGAAATGGTGCTGTTACTCACCACAGGCCAGGGTCAGCGAGATGAGCTGCCGTGCGCTGCTCCCCATGGCCAGCACGGCTGCGGGTGCCAGCGGTGCTGCTTCTCCCCGGGCAGGGGCGCAGAGGAAACCGAGCTCTCCTGCGGGCTGAAAAGTTTCACTTGATGCAGGGAGTGCTCAGTCACATGGCTGGGAAGGAGGTGGAGAGAGACGGGGAGACCGATGCCTCTCGTCTGTAAACTCACGCAGAAGGAAATAAATGATGGTTAGGAAAGAAAGTGAAAAGAGAAATGAGTGCTGGGCTGACTGGGAGGAGAGCTGGGGCTCTGCAAGGCCAGGGAAAGCTTCGTGCATCTCCCTCCCTCTCTGAGAACCTGGTGCAAAGTGCCCCAGCAGAGGGGTACAGCCTGTAAATCAGTGCCTCTCCCGTGTTCTTTAAAAAATTATTTAAGGCCAAACTCCATCTTTTACGTTAAGGCACAGAAGGGAGAGGTGTGACCATCTCCACAGAGCACCTGATAAAAGTAAGACAGGGCTAAGCAGAGCTCCAGACGGGCTCTTGCCCCAGGTGGGGACCATCCTCTGCTGCCATTCACCCCTGGCATCATTCACCCCTGCCCTGGGCATTTGCCAGGGGGCTGCTTGGGCAGGGAACAAAGCAACCCCCACGCTGGCATCTGGCGTGCCCCTAATTCTTCCTTTCCTCATGCCAATATCAACTACAGGAACATGGTGACACCAAGGACTTGAAAAGTCAGGTGAGGTGAAGTTTGCCCCCAGAAATCTGGATACTGCATGAAATCAGTTCCAGTTTATCTTGCTCGATTTGCACTGTGTTTCTGCATTCTCATTTTTACCTGCTTGCTTTTCTGAGTGATCCACAGCTTGTATTTGGGTCAATTTGCACTCCCTAATGAACACTGGTGGCCAAAGGCATGCAGCTATCTCAGGAATAACTATTATAGAGTTATCTACGACTTCCTCTGAGCTGTCTGTGTGTACCTTTTCACTCTCCTGAGAGTCCTAGTGATTCAGAACATGACTAAGGGAGACAGGTAAAGGAAAAAAACCCCTACTCTGCCTTTAGACACGTGTGTTGGACAAATTAAACTTATATTGAACAAATGTGTCGATTTTTTCAGCTCTGATAATGTGCCTTTACTGATAATTCATTTATTTCAAATAGAAAAAAATCTCATTTTACTTGTTGCTTCATATAGAGACATCAACCACAAGGTTTCATACTAGTTATAATTTTTATAAATTTCAAACAAAGTGTGGTTCTACACAGGTCAGAATGGCCTAATTACAGGAAGTTCATTTGCACACTTTTTTTCTTGTAATAAATTCATACATTCTGTCTTGACTGGAAAAAAGGACAGGTAATTCTGTGCTCTTTCCCTGTCTGATTATCTCTCATCAGTCACAATATACAAATACATCATTATCAACACCATGGAAATCATGTAAGAAAAACAAACTGTACCAATTCTCAGCTGGGGAGAGGAAATTTTAGCAGCTATTTCAGTCCAGCTGCAAGAAGAAATACACATTTTGGATCTTTTTTCTTATTATTCTTATATATTTCTAATCATATATATATATATTTGAAGTCTTTGAGTATTTTTGGAAAGGAAGCGCATGGCCTTTCTCATACCCAATCCTGTTTGAAATATCAAGACTCTAAGAAAATCATAGATAATAAAATGGCTTCTCATCACACACACAACCAGAACATAAGACACACACAGAGCTTTGCTGTCGCTGGCGAGAAAAGCCAGAGCTCAGATGTGGTTTGGCTGCAGCTGTTTGTGTTCAAGACAACGACCACTGGTCTGGTTCTCCACCTGGTGGGGTTCGAGGTGAAGGAGAGGATCAGGCCTGGCTCTATTTGAGCCTGGTTTATTAAAGCAAGACTTGTGTGCTGTGCAGCTGCCCGTCTCTGTTCACCATCAGTGCCAGTAAGGAAGGGCTCTGCAGCCCACCCCCACCTGAGGGAGCGTTCTGAGGGCGGTTTTGAGGATCTGAAGTTTCTGAAGTTTCGCAGAAGAGCAGCAGAGCAGAGAGAGGAGAGCCCAGGCAAACCCTCAGCCTGGAGGGCAGATGTGGCCAGCCCAGGGGCACAGCCAGGCACGGGGCCAGCAGCAAGGGCTGCTGCAGCACGGATTTACCTGGGGTCTGGTGTCTTCTACAGCCAAATCTTAGTCACAACCAGTACTTTTAAATGACTTCTTAATCGTCACTATAGCATCTCCAAACAACAGTGAAATGAAATCCTTATCTGAAAACTATGATTTTTAGGTCTGTCTACCTGAAAAGGATGGTGTCAAAGGCCTACAGACAGAGTAAGCATACCCTAACATACACATCAGTCTTGCTGGCTATAACCAAATCATCTTCTAGACTGTACATGAAGAGTCATTCCCTTAATTATCACCTTGCTTGACAGAAATACACTAATTAAAAGACTGTCCTCCATACTATTTTAAAAACTCAAAAAGTCATCAAACCCCATTTTGTCTCATCAGCAAAGCCAGAAGGTTACTCCTCTGTGGGCTGCTCTAGGACTTGTCAGCCGCCTGGTCTGTCAGTGAACTCCCTCTTTCCCAAAGCCAGCCCTGCAGGGCCCTGTCTCACTGATTCTTGAGCCAAAGGGCTCTGTCACTGCCCAGGAGACCCTGCCAGGGCTGCCCTGTGCCCTGGGTTAGGAACATGGAGGCAGAAACAGGCACCTGGCACTGCAGGAAGGTTAAGACACAGTTAATGGTTGTGAGCTCCCTGCTCAGGCTCAGAGTGCCGGAGGAGCTGCAGCACAGTCAGCTCCCGAAGACCAGAGTGCTGTGCCACTGCTGCACAGCCACGGGACAGAGGGACCTGCCATCCCTGGGCATCCATGGAGCAGGACACACTCAAACTTTGGCCCAGCAGGATAAAACATGAGATTTCAGGGGAGGTTGCGGGGTAGGAGGTGGGGGGGGGTGAAAAATGTTTTCAAAAGCAAAGTAGGGAGGAGATTGCAATAATCCAGCCCCTACCTTTGCAGCTGCCATGACAGATGGTCTGGAGCTGGGAGAGGACCCTTGTCCTCAGTAACCCCATTCCCTGCTCCAGCTCTAGGCTGCTCCACAGGACACCACCAGTGGCACTCTCAGAGGGCACATCGGGGCATATGGTTGAATGATTTGCTTTTCCCTGGAGGGTCCCTAATTTTTGCATACATGGTCAAATTTAGCATTTAGTGGGAAATTCAATAGCTCCCATTTTACAGAAAGGTGTCAGGGCACCAGGGGATGTAGGACCACCACACTGCCACCCTGCTGATGCAGAGGTAGGGAATGGACTGACAATACCTGACTTCTCACCTTCAGTTCAGAGACTTCCCACTGCCATTTCACAGTCAGAATGAGATTCCTCAGAAATAAAATTTCAAAGTGCAGGTTTTTGTCTTTCTATCCATCAGCAATGTCACAAATGTTCATTCTGGCAGTTTCATGCACTTAGGGTAACCCTTCCCTATCTCTCCCCACACACAAAAGCTTACTATACTCACTAATGTGCAATCAAAGCTCCCTAGCCCTTCCCTCTCCTATGCTTAGGGCAGGGGTAGACAGCAGCACTGTTCCTGTGCAAAAATTACTGGAAGTAATAGAGAAACCAGAATGAACTCATTTTAGAGAGAGGATAAAGTAATTGCACTATAAGAAAATGTCACTGCATATTCCTCAGGGGACTGAAAGGAATCGATTCTTCCTGCTAGATGCTGATAACCACAGTAGACCAAGAGGATTCATGTTCCTAAGAGCCTACATGCCATTTTTGAGGTAAATGACCAATACAAACACACAAGCTCCTACCTCTGTAGGACAAAAATAGCTTCCAGAAAGGTCCTTTACATGAACAGAAAATGTCAAAAATCACAGAGGTTAGATATGGAGGGTTAGAAAAGCCATGGGAATCAATCAGTACAGTGCAACTTATAATCAAGCAATAAGTCTTCACAGGCCAAAAAAAAAGAAAGTCTGACAAAGCCTTTACCTAGTCCAAGGCTTTTTCTCAAACAGGACTATCTACCTGCTCCATAGCTATCCTGACTCACACACTAAGCCTCCACTGAGACACAAAGGAAAACATCCGAGTCCCTGCAAAGGTGAGAGCAGAAATGTTACACACTCCTACTGCTTTGCTCAGAGGCTCAATTCATAGAGAGTGGGTTTTGGTTTTGCTTCATCTCCATTTCTCGTGCTTTTAGTGCCCTTTGTTATTTACATAAAGCACCACTAGTCTGAGGGTTAAACAAAGCATCCCTAAGAGTGAAAGCCACTCACTTAGTCTTGAGCTTCTTCTGGCCTCGTTGTTACCAGACTGATCTTCGCCTGTTTGCAGCCCTTAGTCAATATTTATCTTTACTAAAGTACAAGCAGCTTTTGTGGGACCTAAGACCCAATTACCATCAAAATGCCTTCATGCCTTAACAGCTGCTCTAAATGAGCTAATGGCTTGTATAGGAATCATAACATCTGTAATCACTTTATATCATACATTACATCCTTATGTGGCAGAGATTTGGTACAGTCCTTTCATCAAACGTCCTGGAAAGAAGTATTTAACAACAACACTTTATCCACTCATTTGAGCAGCTAATGCTCACTGCCTATTTGCAATGCTTAAGTATATTCCAAATGGGGGTGAAATGTATCTACTCATAGCCCAGCACACAAGGAAAGCATGCAGTCTACTCAAACATGTGACAGTAAATGGCATTCAACTGAATTCTTGGCACCAAATGCGAAGGGTTGTGATCCAGCAACCAGAGACTGTAGAGGGGGCAGAGGAATGACTTAGACTGTAAAAAGAGTTCAAATGTTCTTTGTCACAGTAGCTGTTACACATCTTTACTTCCCTGCTTAGCCCTGCACCTCCCAGGCAGGAGCTGCCCCCTGCACCATTCCAGGTGTGGAATGCCGTGTGCAGCAGGGCCTTCCCGGGCCGCCGCAGAGGAGTCACGGCACTGCTGCACGGAGCCTCTCCCATGGTCCCAGCCACAAGTCTCCTTGCCACAGCCACCCTCAAGTGGGGTGTTTTTGGTGTTGACTGACAGCAAAAAGGGCACATTTGTGATGATGTGTCAGCTGGAATTAAGGAGGACAGGGAAGGCACAGCCAGAGGCAAGCAAATGGAAAAACCTCCAGGTGACCCCAGGGTGGAGCAAGGACTCGTAACCACCACGTTCCCCTCTGCAGTGATGTGGTGCTCAAGCAAAGTTGCCAAAAGGTGCGTGCATAGAGACTCTTCTGCTCTGCTGTCGACCTAATTTAGGCCACATCTTCTGAAACAGTTTGATAATCAATGCGGGAAGCATTTTTCTCCTCTAATACTGAAGGTAGGTTTGATGTTTTCTGGGTGTTTAATGCTCCTTTCAAGTTTGTTTTTCCCAGCTTGCCAGGTGGACAGCACAGTTCTCATCTGTTCATGTTGATAAAATTTTAATGAATTATGAACCTCAGAGCTTGTGAGAAAGGCAACTTTGATCCAGTGTCCACCCAAGATAAAGACAGGTGGACGGGGTCCTGAGGAAGGCTGGTCCTGCTCTTCAGCTGCCAGCCCTCTGTTCTGCTGGGAAGCTTTTGGCCACCTCACTTTCCTTCGTGTCTGACTCTACTGAGGCTGTGCTGCAGGAATCGTTGTAGGTGTCTGAAAAGGAGGACATGGGCATTGTCACTACAATATGTCTACACGATTTTTCATCTACAGTCTTGAGGTTCTTTGTTAAAAGCCTGGAATGGAATAAAACAAAACATAAAATCACAGTTCTACTGCTCTCCTAATTCCTTCACGAAAGGCAAGGGAGGCTCTTCTGGTGTGTAACTGTACTGTGTGCCTGGCTTTGTTTTTATTTTGAAGCACTGGACATGCCAGTGAAATGAGAGCCGTCGTTGGGCTGGTGAGGAGAGGACTGACCTGCTGTGGAGGTGAAGGAGCAGCAATTACCAAACTCCCTTTACACCACAGCAAAGAATCCTGAGGTTGAAAAAGGATTTCCTCCGCTTAAACAAACTGACCAAAAAAAATCCAAAGAGATCAGTAACTCAGAATAAAGTGCTGGTAGCTCTCCATCACAGATCTCCAGGGAATGGCTCTGCCAGATTTTGCTTTCTTCTGCTACCAGAAGAAAAGCAGGACACATTTTGGTAGATTATATTTAAGGATGGATAAATATTAGTCTAGAATTGTAAACCTTTGCTTTGCAGAGCTGCTCAGATTCAGCTTTTCCAGTGCAATCTGTTTGGATGTTAGGTCAGAACCAAAGCTGAGAATGGATGACTTTTAGTGCTGATTTGGCTGAAATCTTGCCAGAGCAGCCTTTCCTGCAGCTTTTGGAGCCAGCTGTGAAATATGATGAAGGCAGTTATGGTTCATGAAATTTTAATGTTTTCAAACCTAGGCCAGAAGCACAGCCCTGATGCTGGTCTCCCTCCAAAGTCTATCCATGCCAGGATCAAAGCTGTCCTGCAGGCACACCCTGTGTGTGAGACATTTGGGCTCGCTGTAAAGCAGCCAGCCTGAGTACTGATAGCCATAGAATTTGGATGGGAGATTCAAGTTCTGCTCAGAAAGGGGAAAACAATTAAGCCAGGCCAAGGAAAGCTGCTGTGCCTGACTAGCTCTGACACCCAGGCACCAAATTTCAGGTTAGCTCAGCCATGTCACCAGAGACTGCAGCACAGACATGCACTCAGGTAAGTACTTTAATACAGAAGTGCACTTTTTATCACAGTTTTTACTATTGCATCCTTTTTCCGTATGGAGAAAAGAACACCAAACAGTAACATATTTTCTCTATTACCTGCATTGCTGCTCTTAATTATGTTGTTACTGTCCCCCTCTGCTGGCTGCAATATGCTGGAGGGAACCCAGTCACTTTTCTCAGAGACCAGTTTCTTCACTAACCTGAAACTCAGAGAACAGTCAGTGAATTTTCCTACTTTGCCCTTCCCTGGGTTGTGTTTCTAAGAGGTGCATGTGGGGCTATTATTTCCTAAACTAAGGAAGCAGGCAGAGGACCCAGGGCAGTCCTACAGATATCCATACAGAATCACAGCATCATGAGGTTGGAAGAGACCTTCAAGACCATCAAGTCCAACCCAGCCTCAATTAAACCATGGCCCCGAGTGCCACATCTAGTCTTTTATTGAACACATCCAGGGATGCTGACTCCACCACCTCCCTGGGCAGGCCATTCCAGAACTTTATCACTCTTTCCATAAAAAACATTTTCCTAATATCCAACCTAAATGTCCATCTTTTCCAGGAGGTTTTGGCCATTCTAGCTGTCCAGTTCTGTCTCTCTGCCATACTCACCATTGACCATTCTCTCCTTCCTGCACAAACTGCACTAAATCTCCATCCTCAAGAGTAAGGGAATCAGGGAAACAGCTGTCAAAACTGCCTTCGACCCGGTAGAGGTTGCTCCCCTAAAAGGAATGAAACAAGGCACCAGAAATACAATCACTATGGGTGAAAGAACACTGTGCAAGAGATTTTAGTTAAATACTGAATTAGGCATTTCAAGCTGGCAGAGATTTCTTCTATAGGAAATTATGTTTTATCATGCCCAGGTTAAATATTATTCAAAATTTGGATAGACCTGTTCTCTGCATTTAGACTTTAGGCTTAACCCACCAGCCATTTTTCTGATATAGAAATATGGTTTCTGACACCAGGTGAAGCTATCTGGAAAAGTCTGAAATTACTTTTTTAAAGACTCAGAGTTTTCCCTCACTTTTGTAGCAGGCAGAGTGACAGCTTACAAGTATGGGTGACTTTTTATGATCCTCATCCTGATCAACAAAAGTAATAATCTTCCAACACCCCAAATCAAATTTCCATCTTCTGTATTCCCACACATCTATGGATTTAAGGCTGGTATGAGCTCAAACTTTGCAGGTTACATTGTGATCCTTAGAGAGGAGGAAGTTGTGCTGGGAAAGGGTAGTGTAATTTTAAAAAGCAATTACATTGTTAGGGTTGGTCTCTTCCTCCAAATCAGAAGAGTTGGAGAGTTCATCCATGCTGGAAGGGATGGCTTCAAAATCTTCAAATGTGTCTAGAGAAGGCATTTGTCTGCTGGGCCAACCTTTTCAAAAGACATAAACCAGAAAGAGTTAGCTATCAGACATTAGTCTCTTTGAGAATCAGTCTGTAAAATAAATGTCACAGGTTCACTTTCCACCCTTCCACTTACCAAACTGCTGGTACTTTTTAATAGTTTATTCCATGATTTTGCCATAAAAATTATGTCACAGCCATTATTCTGTGTCTAAAAGCCTGTACCACTCGCTGTCCCTGGTGTGAGAGCAGGGTGTGTGGCTGCAGTGCTCATACCCATGGATACTTCCAGTGCTCAGCATTGCTCAATCCCTTCAGCTCAGGAGGTACAAAAAACAAGGACCAGGAATCTTCCTGCAGAGCAAATGATAACTTGTGCTGACATGACTTTCAGAAGGCCATGATGATTCAGTTTCCAGCTTACCTCCACATGTTTAAGTAAGTACAAAGCCATGGAATTTTGGTTGACTTCTTATCTCCATCTCACCCCAAGGTGATATTAGCACCTGAGCCATTTACAACACTATACCCCCTGGAACAGGCTGCAAGTGCAGGGAAGGGACAGAATAAACAGCAAGGCACGAAGACAACCAGGCAGTGAGGAGAGATCTCAGTCATATTTGTGCTGTTACCTGTCTTACTGCATGATTTTCACCAGAACCACCCCAACCCAGTGGAGCGGACTCAGTGAGAGATTTCCAGCCCAAACTCAACAGCCAGTCTCTCTTCACCTAGAAAGGCATGTCCAGAGGATGTGTGCTGAGGGAAACTGAGGCTGAGCCTGTCTGCCTGAGGCTCCCATGGTGCAAAAGTAGCTCAGGCTCTTTTGTGCAGATGGCAGTCATCATCTGCACTTTCCTGCACTTGATGCTTGTCCCTTTTCTGGTGGGGATGGGGATGACTACAGTCCAGCTCAGAGGAAACAGACTTTGCATCTACCAAATGATTCTGCAGCCCTGACAGATACAAGCTGAATGGAGTCAGTCAATTTACCATGTGCTTTCCTAATTAATGTACCTGCTGGGCATTAGCTGATTCTCAGGGACTTGGGCTGAGCAGGTGCTGAACCAAGTTCTTTATAACCACAAGGCATGGAGGCAGATGCTCACACAGTGGGATTATGCACATCCAAGCACTCTCAACCCACACCAAAACCTGGCCTGAGACAATACAAAACCCAAGCCAGGCAGTTCAGGCAGTAAACAGAAAAGTGACCTGATCTAGGAGAAATAGGTTTATTAATTGGTTTATTCAATCCCTCCCCATGCACATCCACCCTGCCAGAAGCACTGGTTGGTGCAACACATGGTCATGCAGCTCTGCAGCCCCTTCTGCCACCCAGGTTCTCTCTGCTCCGACGACTGCAACCCAGTTACAAGGGACACAGGGACCTTCTTCCAGCAGAGCTGCATCCCCAGCTGTCACCCCACAGGTGTGGTCTGGCCATCTGTACTTTTAAAGGTGTAAACCAGCCTCTGAAGTGACACTGTCCTGTACCAGTTTATTCACACCAGCAATACTAGCAAAGGCTTAAACATACAAGAATACAAGTCTAATTAACTTCAAACTGCTACTGCAATTTTAATTCAAATTCACAGGCTGGACTACAAACACCAAGAGAAAAAGATACCCCTCTAGCCCATTAGACAAAGCTTCCACAGTCTTTTGCCACTGTCATTTAGAAACCTCACCAGCAAGAATTCCTTACAAATACATGCATCAGCCTCCCTCTTCCATACAAATCACTATTCTAATTTCAGAGTCTAAGAAACAGCTTGTTTCTCATGTTTAATTCTTATAAAATAAGGCAAATAAAATTCTGAGCTCTCTGCTTTCAATTTAAAAGAATTATTTTCAGCCTAATCTCAGAAAACCAGAATCTGGGGCATTGTTTCTAAGCTAGTGATCCAAGCTTGTTCTTTCATTGTTTTGATGGGAAATAATCACCAAAAGAGAAAACTCTCCTTATGGTAAAGAGAGTAAATATCATCAATTTAGTTTGCACTCTCAAATTGAGTTTACAAATACTTCAGTTTAGTTTACCTGTCTGTGAAGCAGATCTAGGTACGGATCTCGTGGTGGAACCGGCATTACATTTAGTCTGGGCCAAAATGGTGTTCTCAAAAGCATCTGTGACAGGAAGTACAATTTGTGTCTTCAAGGTGAAATAGTGACCAGACAACCAGTACAAAGTGAATTCCTGCATCACCTCTGCAACTGACAGTCTCTTTAACAAACAGGTGGACTGGGGTCCAACAGTTATAAAAGAGGAGACACATGACCAGCACAAATGAGTGAAAGGACAGCAGCATTCCACAGAAAAACTGTAAGTCTGAGAAGGACAGAGAACAGTGAAATGAATCAAAGAGAAGTATTGATGTTAATTAAGGAAACAATTGCTGAGTGAACAGTACAGTGTTCTATTTCATTACAGCTTCCTCACCAATTTTTATCATAATTTCCTTGCAGCATTTCAAATCATTTTGTAGGTGACAATTTATGGTTTTGATCCTAATCCATACAGCAGCAAAAGCGGACCAGGGAGACCAGAAATTAATGATTTCACTGTTGATGAATGCAACAGAATTTTGGGAGGGAATCCCTTGTGTTACTACCTCAGTCAGAGCCCTGGCAATAGCAGCAATATCTTGTGGTAAAGGGGTGATAATGTTCATTGTTTCCCACTTAAAGATACTCAGTCTGGTGAGGGATGCTGTGCAGCAGTACCTTGTTTTTAACCTGTGAAGAGCAAGTCAGTTCTATGCTGCAGATAGTTCTTGCACCTTGAAATGCCCCCTGCCTCTGCAGCCCCAGGGGATGCCGAGATCAGGCATCTGTCAGTGAGGAAAGCAAGGCATAAACCCCACACTTTGGGGAATTCTGGTACTGGGTGCCAGGATGGTTCTAAACATAGTGCCAGGGGTCACTGGCAAAAGGAAATATTAAATATTCTGCAAACGGCAAAACCATTTCTGCTGTCTCTGAATTGTTTCTTCCAACCTCTCTATTTCAGTGTGGTCTTCTGCTGGGAGTGCCATGGGAGACAGCTCTGGTATTTCACCAGTTCCATCACTGACCTGGCTCTTCCTACCAAGTTTTTGTGCAGAACAGCACAATGCTACAAAAAGGAGTCCTCAGCCCACATGTCTCTCCTACCTGTCCTGCAGCAGAGGTACCTGGCTCCTTGTGTCCCCCTAAGGCAAAGGGTCAGGTAAAGGGGAAGGCTGACAATGGAAGCTGGTGATCTTCAGTGGCCGGGGAACAGCATCCCAGTTTAACCCTTGGGTATTGCTTATTAAACAGTAATTTATTAATCTGCTGCAACAAATTGGTGGAAATTCTGTTTGTCTGAAATGAAACACTGCACTTGAAATGGCTATTAATGCATATTAATGCACAGTCTAGCTTCCCCTGTAGTCTTCATGCACATGGCTCCTGCTTCTCTCATTAGGAGTAGACACTAACAAGGGAAGAGGGATGCAAGTGGCCAGACTGCAGGTGAAGGTGAAAAGAAGCCCCTTGGCTCCCTGCTGCTGCTCCCTATGGAGGGAGGCAGAGCCAGGCAGAAAATCCAGATCCAGGTGACAGTCTAGAGTTTTCCTTCTCACAACAGGCAGAGAATTGGGGGTTTCATTTAGGCCCATGCCTAGGTGGATATGAGTGCAGGGGGCAGGCAAGGGAGTAACAAGCTGTCTTTATCCCAGTTATGCAGATAAACTGGCCCCAACCCCCTAATGGACTCCAGTGTCACCCACCAGCTGTGATGAGGTGTGAATTCAGTGAATAATATAAACGAGGTTTTCATGCAGGATGGAAATACTCCTACCTTCAAACCCCAGGGGAGTTGGGTCACTCTTTATTTCATGTCTCTTGACTTTAACTGCAGGAACAAGGGGACCTGTGTGAAGTTTACAGAGTCACAAGGCTGTAAATATGGTTAAAGGAGAAACTTGCTTTCCTACCACCTGAAAACACTAACTACCTAACACTTTTCACGCCACCCAGAAGAATGACCAGCCCCTAGGTTCTAGGTGGTGAAGACACACACTTCTGTGAAGTGGGTAGGGAACAGAGCCCTTTTGTCAAAAGACATTGAGACATCACAGCAAAAGAATCTGCTTCCCTTCAGGGCTCGCAGACGTTGCCTCTCATTCTTGCCCAGGAGATGGCACTAGGGCAGTCCCAGCCTTCACCCGCGAGGCTGGCAGGGCCCAGCCCACAAAGCCAACGCTTCTGACCCACAGAAGTGGGGGACACCAGCCACGGGTCCGTGTGCAGCACCTCTCCCCTGCCCCCACTGCCCATGGTGGGGAGCTGAACTGTCAGGAGTGAGGATCAGACACAGCAGCAGCTGCAGCCTCAGAAGTGATGACCACAACACCCTGGCTGGATCTGCACCTGGGCTGATGCTGAGACAAGACTCAGGCTTCAGTTCTTTTGTCATCTGAAATATTTTTTTTAAGCAGATGCTGCAAATAAAACACTGCATTGAAAAGCACTAATTCTGTTTTCTTGCTTTGGAAATCATTGCAGAAGTAGCTTTCTCAGTGTCCCAAGAGATTGCCAACAGTCTTTTGGCAGATAGGATTCTAGGATAGGTATTTTTTATATGAAACTGCAACAAATTTTAACTTTCATTACAATTCTCACATGCTCTCTTTGGTAAACCACACTAAAGAACAACCCTTGGTTGCCCATTTTCTTTGTAGATATGTGCTTCATTCTGTTCCCCAGCTTTGAGAATAATTATTAGGAATTAACTCAGTCTTCCCATAATTTAGCAACTGATCATGTATTTCTGAGTTGTTGCTGAGGGCAAAAAGCTGTAATAACCTCTTCTCCTGTGCTGTGCCCATCACCTCCATGTGAGGATGTTCTAGTGCTGTGGTCTAAAGGTGCTGCCAAAGAAACATTTGTAGGTAGGGATATTATCACATCCTTCCTCTGCCCATCAACCCGACAGCCTCATTGCAGCCAAGGATGTGGCTCATATCCTTCACAGCTGGAAAGGCAACAGATACTGAGCAACTTTCTTCCTGACAAGTACAGAGCAAAGATTTTTATACAAATTAATTCTGCCATTTTTTCCTATTTTGATTTGTGAATTGCCCTGAAAATCTTAACCTTGCAAATCAGTTCCTCCAGTCCATTCCAGGAAGTGCCAAAAGACAATATATTCAGAATTCCATGTAAGATCATATGTTCTGTTGCCAAAATTATCCCTGACATGTAGGCATATGTGCCCACAATGCTACTGATTTTCAACACAATCAACTTGCCTAAATGCATGGGTTGCTTTTGAGTTTAAATCTAGGCACTAGTACAGTAACTTATATTTTGTAAAAGTGCCTTTTCTAAAGCTAAATAAAGCATATAAATAAAACTTCCATAAGCTCCCACACAAACTGCATGGAGTTCAGTGCATTCAGCACCCAGCTCCCTTACACATAGGAAAATCTCCCTGCAAACATCTAATTGTAGCAGTGATATTGCTAAACATGATTAAAACTGGCATCTATTGCTTCTCTGGTTTTGGCTTGATTTCAGGCTTTCTTGAAATCTGATATCTGCTATGCAGTGAGGAGACTCCTTCTTGAAAACAAAAATCCTAAAGAGCTTTAAGGAAACAGAGAAATAATTTCAATTGAACATCAGTTAATCCAAACCAGGGAGAACCACAGCAGCCAAAAATTAATCCAATTCCCATGGACACCAGCAACACTTTTTGAAGCCTACAATGGAGAAACTGGGAAGAGTCACTCTGAGTGCTGGCAGCACGCCTCAATTCACATTCAAAACATCCTGGCCTGCCTCCCTGCAGGTGCTACACTGGTGCTGACTCTTCTGCTGGAACCTCCTGCCTTTGTAAGAGCTGAGCCTGAGGTACTCCCTCTGTGAGCAGCATTTGGCAGTGAATGTGTCAGGCAGCAGGCAGGGAGAGGGGGAGCCAAGCAAGCAGCAGGACAGTACCTTTGGTCACAGCAGAAGCATTTACTGTGGTGCTGATGGAGGAGGCTAGGGAAAAGCGACGGGTGACTTCTCTGTCCTTAGACTCTGGATCTGGGAGAACAGACAGATGCAATGCAGGGCAGGGTTAGAGGTTAATAAGCACTGGGGGGTAAAAGATGTTCAAAGCAAAGCAGCTGCTGGAAAAAGGTAAAGAAAAGAAAGGTTGCTCCTCTAAAACAGACAGAAAAAATACCCTCAACAAGGTGAAAAGCACAGAAAGTGTTATTATGAACATATTTCCAAAGCAATTCCAACTGCACCAGTTTTAATACTTCAGAAAAAAGACTTATGCCAATTTTTATTTTAGCAGCCAACTAGTGTCCAAGTACAGCTACAAAACACAGAGAAATGAGCATGATGACTGGGATGGGGTGTGCATCTACAGATGAGGTTTGGATCATTTTAGACACTGAACTGCTTGTTCTGTGATGACTGACCTGAAATACACTGAAAAACAAGCATGAATGGTTTGGAGTTCACATTTGTCATTTCTGAAATTTAACTGTGTGAATGCCTGAAAACATTCTCTGAGCTTCTATCCTTACCAGTGCAAACCAGCTTGGAGGAAGGGAAGGCTATGTAGTGGGTTTTTGTTTCCTTATTTAGCATCCATCCTGCCTTTTCTCTAAGTCTGCTCAGGAGTAAAGACACAGCTTCCCCACATTTCACTACGAGATGTGCTGAAGTTGTGCCCACCCCAAGGAATATGAACTTGGCTCTGCAAACCAGGATGGCTAATGCTGACCCAAGAGTGGGGAGGTGCAGGGTGCTTTGAGTGTGGACTTGGATGCACTTTGGTGCCAGCTCTGGGATGGCTGCCCCAGGGATCTCTGCACTGATGGAGAGCAGAATGCTAAAGTGTCTTCTCCAGACATCAGCATTTCTTAGACTAAAACACCAAAGTGATTGCATACAACATTTTCCAGCCTGTCATATCCAGCCTAGGCAGACAGTTTAGCATTTCTCTGAGCATCCATGCTCCACTGCCAGTTGATACCCAATCTCATTTTCACCCTAGTTACTTGGGGCATTGTATTGTTTAGATATTCCTTTTTATGTGCTCTGGACAGAACAGACACAGCAGGTCTGAACCAGAGAACACTCAGCCCAACACACCATCCTTCAGCATGGCCAGTAACAAAAACCTTTAGACAAAGTGCTGAGGAGCAGGACAAGCTGATTGCAGGGAACTTCCCTGTTCCCCTCTCCCAGCTTCCCACCTGCCTCGGCAGCCTCAGTGCAGCGCTGCCAGGCTGTGCCTGGGGCAATGAGCACGCTCTGCCGGCCAGCCAGCCTGTCTGCCAGCGCTTCCCTCCGGCCAGCAGCAGCTCAGCACCGCAAAGTGAAACGGGACATTGTGTGAGAGGTGTTCCACAGGAATCTCAAGTAACCAGACCCAGCAAGGCTTTGAACTCGGAGCACCTACAGCTGAGGGAGTACGAGCTCTTCCCAGCTGTGCGTCACTGCCTGGAACACTGAGTACAAGGCAAGACATTTCATATGACAAGAAAAACTCAGATTAAAAAGCAAAAGAGGCTCCAAATAAAATTGTAAGTCAAAACTCGCAAAAATTACAGCATTATTTCTGCAATCTGTGTTTTGTCATTGATTTTCCTGAGTCACAAGATCTAAAATCCACTTATTTTTATATTCAGACACTGAACTTTGTCCATCTTGGATCTCACTACCACATACAGCCTTAATCTTGCAGCCAGAATCTTACAGCAGTGCTGACTCTTGGTGCATTCTTATCTACTTATCACATTATAATTTAATGCTTCTGTATTTCTGCTTTTATGCTTTCATCTTGGTTCTTCCTCTTTTGATGCTCACCCTCTCCATCAACACATACTAACCCTTTGTCTCACAGAGGAAATATTATTTATCAGAACAGTAGAAGAGCTACACAAAAACAATGAAGGGAGTAATTACAGTATCTTTTCAGAAAGCAATTGTAAGTAGTCATTCAATTTAATTTCTATTCACATTTCTTTCTTTCCTCTGAAGTCTCCTCCTTGTACAGCCATAACAGGAACTTGCAGTGCTCTCTGTCCATGGTTATCTGCTAAACATTCATGCACAAGTACTCAAAACACAGCATTTTATGGTGTCATATAACATAATTAAGTGGAATAAAACCCCAGAACTCCTGAGTTCTGGTTCCCCACTAGGCCACAGCTGAACAATATTTGAAAAAACAAAGATGTCCAACCAATGAACGATTTCACACATGAAAATCTCACGTAGCACAACAGATATGATACTCTTTTTCTTCAAGCCTGTAAGCTGCTGAAAGAAGTTCAGTTGATCATTTAAAACCAGTTCACACTTTGACCCTTGAGAGAAACTGGAAACAAACATTATTTGCACTGTGCACCAGTAAAAAACCCAACCAGCCAAGCCAGAGGCTGCCTTGCCAATGCTGCTGTGGGAGCAATTTTTGGTGATGCAGTCTTTGAGCAGAGGAGCCACTTGTGTGCAGCAGAAAGGAGCATTTGGGTGAGATGTGGCAGCACTTTGGGAAACGGTGATGGATGGCACCATGGGATGGAGAGAACATTGTGGGAGTGCAGGAGACAGATGGCCTGAGACCAAATGCTGCATGGGTGATTTTACCTTTGGGTGGAGCTCTGCGGTTGGAAAGACCTTGCAATGTGAATCGCTTTCTAGCAAGCGCTGTGCGCTCAAGGTTAAGGCTGCTGGAAGCATCAACTAGGAGAGAGAGGGAGAGGGAAGAGAAATAAGGAAGGAAGGGTCAGCTGTTCAGCTTATGGGAAAGGAAAGGTTAGCACTGGATGACAACTAAAAAGAAATCAATAAATTTTGATTCAGTTCAAGCCTGAGCAAGAGCTAATCAATTAGAAAGGTGACATGAGGTCAGGGTGAGTAAACCAGCTGAACCAAACAGAGCCCCTGGGTTGAGTTTGGCTCACTGAGTTTTAATGGAGAGCAACAACAAAACAAAACCAAAGAATAACAGGTGAAGGGAGGTAGCTCTCATCAAAGGAAAATACAATTTAGCAGCAAGCTAGTGCCTTCTGTTTTGGAAACACATCATTGGTTGGAGCAGCGAGTTGTAGGGAGAAATAAGGGAAGAAGCCTTGCAGTGCAGGATGTGCAAGTGTTGAGAGCAGTCCCACTTCTGCAATCCAGCACTGGCACTGAAGAGTCTGCCCTCACCAACCCTATGGCTGGTACACCTTCAGCCTTACCTGCTGAAGCCTTTCTAAAAAGCCTCTGAAGCTGGCAGAGTCATGCAATTGGTCTCCTGATTTGCTGGGATGTAAGGATGCCATGCCAGCAAAGCTCACATGCCAGGCTCCTGTATGAATAATCAGCCATGCTGTCTGACAGCTGCCTCTGCAGAGATCAGTCACAGATGGATCGAGGTCCTGAGGCTCTGGGCTTGAAAGATACTCAGTTACTCACATTGCAGGAAACAGGTGGACCTAGATCAAACCCCCAGATCCACACATTCCTGCCAAATCCTCCATCTGCTCCTTTCTTGGTGTGGGCAGATAACACCCAGAAGGTTTATGGCAAAGGAGCAGGAAAAAAAACATGTGTTGGGTACCTGGTTCTGAGCCTTGGGATTTAACCAATAGATTTTCCTCCTCCTTATTTCATACACTGTCACATGAAAACCTCTAGAGGGACAAATGAAGACCAAAAGTACAAAGGGAACACGAAGAGACTGTGAATCCACACTGACAGACAAGCAACAGACAGACAAGCTGTGCTTCCAAAGGAAAGCGCATCCCATCACTTCCTGATTTGCAGCCAGGATAATCCAGGATCTGAGGTGCCTGCATGCATAGGTGGGTGTGAGATGAACAGATTTTAACAGCACAGAAGAATTATGTCACTGTGGTTCAGCTCCTTCTGCCCAGTGCCAGCTCTGGGCCAGGCAGGTGCATCTGGTGAGGAGCTGCTCCTGAGCAGTGGCTTCAGCTGTGGGGCTGCCTTTGGCTTTCAGACAGTCTGTGCTGGCCATTCCCTGCCAAGGCTGCTCCCACTGCCAGGCAATCTTTGTACAGATACTGTGGCTTATAAAGAATTCAAAAACTGGTATACAAAATATATTCACTTTCTGTTTTCTTAGGGCAAGAAAATCCATAGCATTTAGTCATCAGAGTCCCACAGGGAGTACAGCAGTGCATGTGCAGAGGGGTGGGTTCCTGTGTTAGTTCTTCAGCTCTGCAATTGAATCACTTCACTGAGTGCATTTCACAAGTCCCCACAGCCTCTCAGCACCAGCGAACCATTAGACACTGGTCTCTAAAGTCACATTGTCTCCACCTGAGTCATTTCAAACCTTTTCCTTCATTCTGCAGCTATACCAAATAACCCTGGAAACGATTTCCAAACATAATAAGAAGCAGGTCCTGATAAGCAACAGGTTGAACAAGAGCCTGCAATGCACACTTGTGGCAAAGAAAGCCAGCAGCATCCTGTGCTGCACTAGGCAGAGCTGTGCCAGCAGGTGCAGGGAGGTGGCGTGTCCCTCGTCCCAGCACAAGAGAGACACTCCTGCAGTGCTGTCCTGTCCTGGGCTCCTCAGGACATGGGCATACTCCAGTGAAAATCCAGTGAAAGGCCATGAAGATCATCAAGGGATTGCAGTAGCTGACATGAGGAGAGACTGAAAGAGCTGTGATTGCACAGCCTGGAGAAGAAAAGGCTCAGGGGGACTTTATAAAATAAAGAAGATGGAGCCAGCTGCTTCTCAGTGGAGCCCAGTGAAAGGATGAGAGAGGCAACTGGCACAAACTGAAATACAGGAAATTCCATTTAAAATGTGAAAAACCTTTTTTACTGTGAAAGGGGTTAAACCTAGGACAGTGTCCCCATGGCAAATTATGGAGTCACCATCCTTGGAGCTGTTCAGAACCCAAATGGACATGGCTGTGAGCAACTTGCTGCAGCTGACCCTGCTTTGAGCAGGGCAGTCAGACAAGGGGGTCCCCACAGGTTCCTGCAGGATTTGCTCCCATTTTATTTCAAGGCAGTGACTCCACCGGTCAGGTCCACCCAAAGCACTGGTTTACATGTACAAAACTCTGCCACAGGCACTGATCAACAAGAATAACAAAACTGAAGTAGTTTCTCAATAGTACTCTCCCCTTCTGCACTGCAGAAACTCCCCAATATTTTAAAATAATCTGTGTTCGCATTAACAACACCGATATTGGAAGCATTTTACAGGCAGTAGGTGGCACAAAAGAGACAGTTTTGGCAGAGCCCCAGGCTCTGTGCCGGGTCTTGGGGCATTTTTGAGTTCAGCCCTCACAGGGACACAAACTCGAGTTTTGGTGGGACAGCTAGAGCTGGAGAGCATTTTGCTGGCCCTGCAGAGCGAGGTTTGCAGCTCAGGGTGCACAGGACACCCGAACCACCAAACAAGAATGGACTCAGTGCCCAGCCCTGCAGGAAGAGCCGCCCACCAGAGGATGAGGATGCTCTGGGCTGAGCCAGTGGGATCCCAGCCAGATCCCTGAGGAGCTGCTCATGGGAAAACAGAAGACAGAAGAATGACAATCAGCACGGAATGTGATCCCCGTTCCCACACTCGAGAGTAAGCTGGACAGTTAGAAAACATCAGTAATCTTTCTGGAATTTTTTTTTTTTTTAAGGGATATATAAATTTAAAAGGAAAAGCTACTTTTCCACTTCTTGAATTAGAAGAAAAGTCTAAATGTTTTAAAAATAAAATTTTACTGAAATAAATTTTTAAGATCAGTTTTTTTAAATGAAGAATCCATAACTTTTTTCCCAGCACAAAAACCTAATCCAATTAAAAATCTTTTGGTGAATAGCCCATTTTTCTAAGAGAGATATTCCATTTTCTTTTTTACTATATTTATAAAGGGGCTGTTACTTTATGCCTCATTTGGGCATTAACCTCTCAAGACCTCACAATTTTCTTTTTTCATATTAGTAGAAAATTCTTTGTTCAATGTTGAGAAACACTGCCTAAAAGAGAATCTGCTGTCAAAAGATTTTCTCTTCCTGCTACTGTCAGATGAGATTCAGTTTCTTTACAGTGTTTATTTTAACCTCTGTTGTATAGAAGATCTATTGTACTTTTGGGCTCAAATAATGGAGGGACTTTCTGTGACTGCCTGTGGGTTTATTTACTGTACACCTGAGGAGATCTGATTTACTTATTTACTGTACACCTGAGGAGGCAAAAAACTCTCCTTGACTTAAAGCAAAGGAATCAGTTATCAAAGTCTGTAGAAAAAAAAAATTAAATATGTCTAGAAATCAACTTCACCAGGATGGAGAAGGTTAAAACACATATTCTATTGTCCCCTAAGTTCTATTTTTAAATAACACAAGTTGTATAAATAGCACCATAAAGCATCAAAACTCAGACTTAAAAACCCTAAACTGGTAATGCCTTTTGGTGCTCAGAAATTTTCATGGTACAGTCATTCAGCTTCATAGCATTGGCTTTTTATGTTGGGTTAAAACAAACTCCAGAAATATGTGTAAATATAAAAATATTACCCTTTGGAAGCAAAAGCTCTGTCAGAGCTCCTACCTCTCTTTTGTCTGGCGCTGGGACTGGAATTCCTGTTTTTATTGTTAGATGCATCCACATTTGATGTCTCAGATTTGTTTTCATATATACTTGATGACTTCCTGCTATACCTTGGGACAAAAGAAATACAAAAATAGTAACATCCCTGGTTAACATCTAATAAAGCACTGGGTACTAAGCATTCTTTTTTAGCCTCAGACATGGAAGCCCAAGGAACAAAGGGCTGGTTTTAAAATACTATGGGCTACAAAAGCCTGAATCTGTGCAGGCATGTGTGGTGGGAAAAACCCATCCTGCCTCCTGTCCACACCACACAGGGATGTGCTTCATCAGAGTTGAGGAGGGGAAAATGAAGGAACAAGCTGGTTGGCTGCACAAGTTCTTTGTGCAAGTGCAGCAGATTTGAAAGGTTGGAGCAGGAAGCCAGGTAAGAAAAGACAATCCAGATTTTCCATCCTTTGCAGCATAAATACATCTGTCTCCAGGAGAGAAATGGATGCTGGATGGTCGTGTAGAGGTCATACCATGCATGAGCAACATGGTTATTGACAGGTATCAGCAATTGAACTGCTGCCTACAGTTAACACTGAACTGCTACACTTTACACTCACAGGGTTTGTTCTGCTGTAAGGGAAGGTCTGAGATATCATTAAAAACTTGAAAACATTTTAAATGCTAGAGATCTGTAAATACCTTTTCTAAATATAAGGCAGTCCAGGACCCATTGTTTTGCATTTGAACTTCTGACCTGTTTCTGATGGAATCTTAGCAAGGTCTCTGTTACCTCCTGTACTAAATCAAAATGTGATTTTTCAGCCAAATGTCAGGTACAAAATGGAGCTGAAAATAAACATGGGAACAAATCCAAAGCACATTCACATTTCCTTTTTCTTTTTCCTCTCTTTCTTCCTAGCTAGGCTGGGATAACTGTGAAACATGCAGCTGACACAGTTAAAGATTTACAGCTGTGAGAAAGACACCAAGAAAATACACGAGCTTTTCTTAAACAGCATCTGCGGCCAAATTCCAAGAGTTTGTGTTTATCCATGTTCACAGGATATTTTTACATGGATGTATGACTGCATCAGTCATTTCCAACAAAGCAGACAGTTAAGCAGTTAGAACAATAGACTATTTAAGTTTCATATGTTTAAATAGATTAGAAAACAATACAAAGGGATCATTTCATTATCAATGAAATGCAGCAGCCATCCCTTGAGAGAGATACAGCAGCAATAGCTACCACAGGGCATCCCACTTTAGGATTAAACAGTGAACTTTGTGGAAGAATTTGGAGAGAGGGAGAGAATTGAAATAGATTGAACAGGACTTAGGGACACTCAGTATTAAGGACACTGGCTCTAAGTGTCCCTTTTCCCAACACCTTTGCTCCAATCTCAAGTTAGGCCTGCCTTATCTCATGGAATTGCAGTCCCAAGTGATGTTGGTGGCTTGTAAACAGTAAAGGGGATAGTCTTTGTCATGGGACAGATACAGCTTGGGGAGGGGAAAGCATCCTGCAAACAGATTTCCCCAATGTCACAGCAGAGGTTTGGCAATTCCCAACAAACAGTAGAGTCACTGTCACACATGGGCAAGCCAGGAGTAGGTGTCTGTTGGGTAGATAACATGTCAATCATTAATTAGCCTCTGTCTGCTGGCACTGATGGTGCTGGCTGCTCTTCAGCAGATGCTGTCTGCCCTGGCCTCCAGCCCCTCTCACACCTGGGGCTGCTGGGTCATGTCAGCCACGAGCACAGACTGTGCCACATGGTGGCTTCTGCAGCCCAGCCTCTTCCTTCCCCTCCTTATCTCCACCCAGCATCCCAGAACAGGCTGCAGAAAGGGCTCCCTGGTCTGAGGAACTCTGGATCCACCTTTTCACATCAACTCCGGCACAGCCAGCTTGGTGCTGCCAATTCTACTGCCCTTGCTGCTCTTGGGGGCACGTGTGACAGATAATGGGACACTCTGAACATTGTGCCACTCATCACAGCCCAGAGCATCGTACTTTCATGAAGACTCACTGTATTCTTCCTGTTCCCATAATAACCCAGCATTTGGAGCAGGAGCATCTGACCTCTCCTTTTCTGGCACAGTTGGCAGAGTGAGGACAACAAACACTTCATTTTTCCTTTGGTTTAACCCACTCTAGGACAAATAGCTGATCACATGGCCTTTCTTCCTGGAGTTAATTTTCTGTTGACATATTTTGTCTATAATTTCTGCTCTGGAAAATCTCACTTTAAGAGCCTTGTAAGAAGGACACACATCTGGATTCTTCTGAAACATCTTGGTCATTGCACTTCATATCTTACTGGAATAATCTTCTCCTATCCCCAAGGTGGTTCTGCTGAAAGATTTCCACCCTTGAACCCTAAACAAAGCAAATTAACCAAGCCTAGAGAAAATATGGTGCAGGATTAATAGCATTACATCTGTTTAATATTTCTTGCATTGAGTTGTACAACTCTCAAAGGCTGGCTGTTATCTGGGATCTCCTGGTTTGGTTGATCCTGCTAAAATTTCACAGTGATATCCCATGCCAATTTACAATAAACTTGCCCAGCAACTGGGTCATTACAAAACTTTGCTGACAGCTCCATTTAAGATCCTGGAAATGTTCCAATACTTTTTGTCTAAACTTGAGGTAATCTTTGAAATTAATTCTGCATTGTGATATTACTTCTCTCTTAAGCAAACCTTTATCTGTATTTATATAGCTTTAAAGAATTTGAAGGCAATTGAGTAAATTCATACCCAGGAAGCTAAACACAAAAACCTTTGAATTTATGTACTGCAAAAGCACAAATGCAAGACAAACCATAGCCCTGATAGGTCAAGGCAGCTGTGGTTACCTGCTTGCATTGGAGGAATCCATTGGTGCATGATACACACTCTCAGTGATTCTTTGGTGCAGTTGACTTGCTTCTGTTAAAGAAAAAGTAAAAAGAATTTGCTCCAAAATGTGTAAGTTTCTTCTATGTTTATGTAGAAGGTGGGAGAGAGAAACAGGAGAGGAGAGATTTTATCTGCCACTGCAATCAAAATAGAATACTTGTATTTGAAGAGAAAGGCATATTAAGACCTTAATGAAACCTCTTAGCTCACCAAACAACTCTTCTACTCACATTTGTTCACCACAAAAGAGATTTCTTTCCCTACTACCTTCTCTTTCCTTGGTACCTCTTCCTAGCTAACTGCATGATATCGATCTAGAGAATGGATGTAATGGCCTTTTTCCCAGAATACAAGATTTTGTGGTTCACAGCTTTTTCTGGATTTGGCAACACATGTCCATCAGTCCTTTTGCACACTCAGCCACATAGCAGACTATATCCCCATCTCTCTGCAGAATGCTTTTGCTCAGCATCCTGGACAAAGAGTAATCAGAAAATGTTATTCATATACCACTTGTTCACTCTTTGCAGGGCCACAAGGTAGCAACAGACTTGTACTTTGTCCAGTAAATGCTGAGTGAAGAAAAATTGTAAGACAGTTGCTCAGAGCCTGGATTATAGAGCCAGGAAAGTCAGACACTGAGAGGTGAGGAAGCAATGGTAGGAGCTGCTTTCAAACTCTCACATTGCTGAGATCCCTGGGCTATTTCACTCTGAAAAAGAAATGCCCATGCTGGGTGGGGAGTTAGAAGTAGCTCCATTCCTGGTTTGGCAACTGATTCATGGTCTTAGACAAGTCCCTGGAGCTGTATCAGTAATTCCTTTGCCTGCAAGAGACAGCTATGTTCTTGGGGATTGATGGATCCAGGTGCTGCCCAAAGCCTTGTTAGCATTCCATGCTCACTGCAGTATCTGATGGCGCTGGGTCCACACCGAGCATCTGGACACGAGTGACCCATATTTTAAATTATTTATCACATCCTGTGGCCACCTCCTCTGCCCCTCACTCATTCATCTCAGCCAGTTCCTTCCAACATTCCAACCCCCTGTGCAAGTCCTAACAGCAGTCATTAAAAACAGCCAAACAAACAAATATATCCCTCTTCCTTCTCTCATTGCAATGCTCAGTTGTAAAAATATCCAGTCTTGGATTAAGACCTCTTCTTTTGTGAGTCATTAGAAAAAGAAACTTTTAAACCACAGGACAAAGCATGTGCTTCCTGACACCAGATATGGTAGTAAGGGGTTTGATTCATATGATCATTTGGGAACAGGCAACGGGAAGAGTTGCAACAGCATCTGAGATACAATTTATACCCTCTGACTGCTGTTCTGCTGGATCCACAATAAAGGAAAGCTTGACTTTACTCATAGAGTAGTATAAAAGTCACCCTTGGATGGTCTTGAGACCAGACTGAATAAAATCTTGAGTAACCTTGTTTGACCAATAACTGACTCTGCTCTGAGCAGGACCTTGGACTGTGATGTGGTCCCTTGAAACCTGAAATATTCTAGAATTGTATGATCTTAGGGCAAAACAAAATAAAAAACATCAAAATAGAAATGCTTCAATCAGTCTTGATTCCTGTAATTTTTCTCTGGAAAATGCAAAGTAACTCTATCTAATAGGTCTTGTGTGCTCTAGAGATTTCAGAAATGCTCATCTGGGTAACACACATGATTAATTTTCCTTTGCCTAGAAACACAAATGGAAGACTAGCACTCTAGCCTATTAAATATGTACATTTTCTCCATTAGCAACTCTTTGTGGTAGCCTAAGTAATCAGCTTTTATACTTCAGAAGCAAATATTACAAACCATATCAGAAAGCCTCTAGATCCAGTCCTGAAACTGCATTAACAAGAACCTTGAGGTCTATCCTCAGCAGTTCATGATGAACTAATCACAGTAAAATTCAGAATAAAAAGGAGAAAGGATGAAGACAGGATCAGTAACACAAGACCAGAGTAGTAAACATTGTAAATAAGTGTATTGTTATGGGTTGGATTCAATTGCTGAGGCTAATGTTCATAATTGTTTCCTTCTACCTAAGGAGGATGTAAGAACTCATTGTCTTTGTGAAACAGGCAATTAAAATAGAGGTGACCTCTAAAGGTAAGGCACAGACACAGGTTTCCACCTTGGACAATGTCTGCTTAGGAATTTGAAGGATGTGGGTGGAGAGGCTTTGCTGACCTTGCTTTAAAGAGAGATGAGTGTATGAGAGAAGCAGAAAATGACAGACCAAGGTGAGAGGCAATGCAGAGATCCAGGAAAAGTCTGTGGGGTTTTTTGTCCTAAGAGAATAAAAAGAATAGCATCTATGATAGCTATCATCACTGTGTTCCTTTAGTACCTGAAATAACCTGACTGAATTTTGTCTGTCTGGGATTCAATATCTTATATAAAAAAGGTACTTTGGAGGCTGCAATCATTCATGGTGTTGAACACATCACAAACCACCTTCATAGTGACATCTCTGTGAGAGAGGGAAATGTCATTAACCATGCTTTACAGGGAGGTCACTAAAATGGAAAGCTGGGACAACTGGCATTTAGAACATAAGGTGGGTGACTAGATGTAAAACGAAAACCCTCAGAGCCCAAACAAAACAAAGCAAACACTAAGACAGAGGAGCATTTGCTGTGTCCAGTCATGGATGTGGAAAGGAGACCTTTAGCTCCAGGTGTTGTGAGCAGACACAGAGTGCACACCTCATCTCCTCACCTGCTGAGGTAAAAGGATGCTTCTGGAGTTGTGGCTTGAGTGGGACAACCGAGGAAAACCACGTTCCTTGGACTAACTGTGAATGGAATAGTTATCCATGCCATTTATAAAAGCCCAGGAAATTTTCTTTGATCAGGACATGGTTTTAAATCCCAGCAATGCAGCTACTGCCCAGCTGATCCTTGCTGGCTTCACTGGGGGTGCTGGCTGGCACTGGAAGCTGTCCCAGCCCCATGCTGTCACCCACAGCTACAGAGGGAAGGACATTCCCAGCTGCTGCTCTGTGAGCCCTACCTCTGCATGCTTCCAGCTGTCCTGTCAGGACCTTGCGGATCTCTGAAATCCAGGTGTTTTTCAGCTCAACAGAAGATGCCTGAGAACAAAAGAGGACAAGGCAAAGCAGATCCAGTTAAAACATACTGCAAACCTATGGGCTGCCCTGACCTACACTGGCTCTGTTATGCCAAGGATTGGAACACTGTGGCCAGCTTTGAGCAAAGCAGACTATCCTCAAGATGTCCTTGCTTTTCTGTCTAGCATTCCAAGGAATTTTCCATTAATTTATTTCTTCTTTTGGCCAAAATCCTGACCATTTTCACAATAAATTGGCCATTTCAGTGCCTGCACAACAATGAAGCTTTCAATGGCTATTGTTTCTGGAGTGTAAAGGACAGTGAACATTCTTAAAAACAGTTCAATTGAAAGGAAGTATAGTCCTTGGAAACAAAAAGGATTGTCATTACCTGAATGATATAGACTTCTTCTCTGCCATTATACCAGATCTCAAACTTCTTATTATCCCCTTTTACATTTTCTGTAATGCCCACAGTGCTCATCTGTTTCAAAATAGAAAACAAGAAGCTGGAATCTGGAAAATATCAATAGTCTTTAAACTTGATCCTCTGAGAAGCATTCTCAAAAGGCTGCATTCACTTCTGACACCTTTGGGAGTCATTAAAAGTAAAATTCAGAGCATGTTATTTCTCAATATCTAATTTGTCATTCATCTTTTTGATTGCTAAAGGGAAAAAGAATTTTCAAAATTAACCCAAGCTAATGTCTGATCATGATCCTCTTTTATTGCTTGATCTGTGGATCAGTTTTCAACCCCATCCTGGCTCTTGTTGACCTTGACAAATTTTCACTTTTAGGAAGACTGTTTTTTCACTTGCCATCACTGACCTGTTGAGGCGGGAGAGAAAGAGGGATGGAATAGGGCTGTGTGAGATTTAATGACCAGTCTGCAAATCCAGAAGATACAAAAAACTTGAAGAAAATAATACTAGATTTCTTAAATGAAAAATTCTTAACCACAATCTTGAAGTTCAGCTGCTACTAACCAGCTTCTCATCTTATTACTGTATTTGCTCATGCCTCTTATTCACATCCACATCAGCATTAATTTAAAGATTTAGACAGTGTTATGCCACCATTCCTTCTATCTCTACAGGAAGAAACTTGAAATGTTTATATTAATTGGCTCAAGCTGTGAACCAGGTTCTGTTACAATTCCTGTCTGGGTACCCTGAAATAAGTTTGGAACATTACACTTGATGATCCATGTTAGCAGGCTAAAGTCACAAGTGTCACACCAATGTGCTTAGAGGGAAAATGTGGCCTACTTGTGATTGCCACCTTAAAATGTCCTGACTCATATCTGGAAGTTCCACTCTTGCAAATAAAAGGGCACTTCTACTGCACTGATTCATCTGCAGCTGTTACTGTCACAGAATATATCTGCTCAACTGTGCCAATAGTAAAATTGCAACAGAGCTGCACCTGGAGGATGCCACAGGCAGAACAGTGACAGATGCAGGTCCACTCAGTCCGGCTGCTCTATGGGATGCTGGGCAAGAACAAACAAGGTGCCCCTTTGTATCAAGTTGCAAAGAGCAAGGTTCACGTCTGCAGTTGCAGAACATATAGCTTGGTCTGTATCCAGCCCAAAACTAAATGGGAGCTGTCATTCACTCAGGGGTGCAAGACAGCTTCAGACATGTGCACTTTCTTCAAATCCCCATATGGACACATCCCTGCCTGTGAGAACACCAGACTTATTTCCCTCCCCCACCATTACTGCATTTATTACCTTTAATGAATTTTTAAAGCTGTATGAAGCTGTCTTCTCATGGCCATCGGTGTTCTCCTCCCGTTTCTTGCAGAAAAGCAGCATCTTTGTATAGAGGAAGAGGTGTCTCTGCATTGGTTTGAATCTAGCCAAGTCCTTCACCTTGTTGTGCCCCTTCTTGTGGTCAGTCCATACGTTGAAGGAACCCTGCATCAACAACTTGCCAAGCTCACTGACATCCCCCTAGCAAGCAAGGAAAAGAGAGAGCACACATCACGTTCAAACCAGGGTAGTCCCAGGCACAATTCCTTGCTCTGGTGGTGTTTGAGACTCCAGGCAGAGGCATCCCTTGTGTTGGAGAGTGCACATGTCCCCTTGCTAAGCCTGTGTGGTTTGTTCCCATACCCATTAAGTCACTGGTTTCCATGTCCATAATTCCCAGTTTGTCTCCCCATTCATAGTTAGCATTTAAGATCCGTCTCAGGATCTCTTTGGACGAGACACACAGGCTGTCCCCTCTGGTGACCTCAGAGGAAGCTGCTTCTGACAAAAACTGGGTTTCAAGGCTCCTGACTCCAAGGCAGTAGGAAGGCCCAGTGCAGCCCAATATCCAAACAAAGGCTTTGACTCTGGAAGATCTAGTTTCAGTTCCCGCTCTTGTACAAGCTTCCTCCATCCCTGGGCAAAACCTTGAAAGAACTTAGATGCCTGAAGTCACGGATCAGTGCCCAGAGCTATGTAGGTATGTAATTCCCTCCTGTTTCAAAATAGTCTTTACAAGCTTTGTCAATAATTTTTTGGCTCACCATCTGCAAACTATGCAATGCTGCACAGCCCTGGGCAAAGAGGGAATGAATGCACCAAGGAGCCAAAAAAGTACCTGAGGGAGAGTGAAACTAGGCAGGAACAAGACCTTTCTAATTAAAGCTCTTGTCTGAAGACCACTGATGGGAAAATGCTTCTACTGATATAAATACTTAGCTCAGATGCCACCAGAGAAATCCCATGTTAAGCGTGGAGGAACATGTGTATATAAGACATGGCAATGCCTATATGGTAATGGGATTCAACAAATTATGATCATCATAGTTATCTTAACACAAGTTTTCCTAGGAGTGCTTTGTATAATAAGTTGAGGGAATAAGCCCAGTGCGTTATTAAAGTGCTTACTTTCAACATTTGCATGCTCTGTTGATTATAAGGTGAAGATGTTGGCTCCAAGTGGGAATGTCTCATTTCTTATACTAAAAATTGCAACCTGTTCTCCCTCTCACTCCCCCTCCTCTACCCTACATTCAACTGCAAAACCAGATCTGTATAAGGTACTTTTACACCCTATATCAGGGTATTATTAAACTCTCCAAACCATTCAGAGAACCTCAGCAATTTAGATAAGTCTGTCATCTCTAATATACAGACCTGGATCTTTTTCTTGTGCATACAGGACTGTGGGTGTTTGTATTTATATGTGCATGTAGCTATAAACTGCAAGCCTGTGGAAAGCACATTGATACACAAAGCTAAATTAAAAAACAAAAAAACCAAGCATATTTTCTACATGGTTCTGACAAGGATGAGAGGCTCCTGTCACTCCAGGCACTGTTCAATACAGCACTGAGATCCAGAAGCTCATCTCTCCAACCTTGAATCTGGGGTTGGGATAATAGTGAGTGAAGTGGGAGACAAGAAAGAGACAGACAGGGATGGCAGTCTGCAGCAATCCCTCAGGAGACTTTGAATATTCGCCCACAAGCACTGCACTCTCTTCACTGTAGGCAGAAAATAGAACACTGTTTCTGGTCATTTCTGCTAGTGGGCAGCAATATTTTATCCTAAAGGAAGTTTATTTAAAGTGGAGGATAGAATCACTATCTTAAATTCATTATTCCCTGTTAGAGCAATACAGAGTATCCCATGTTTATGGAAGATGAGCGATACTTATGATAATTTAAAAGAATCTCTCATCAAAATTCATGGACAAACTACCCAGGCCAGATTGTGTACAAATATTGGGATGATAGTAGGAAGCACATCTAAATCTTCTGCTCTCTGAGCTTTATTTTACTTTTTGTTTGTTTGTTTTGTGGTTTTGCCTAAAAATAAGAAACATACACCAAACCAACCCCAGACTTACGTGTTAGCAATTTCTTACACAAGAGTTCAGGTCCTCAAATCTGCATGTGCCCAAGTCCAAGAAACAGAATATGCAATTGGGAGCATTTATCAGCTGTTACAAAACCTGCTTTCCAACTGGCATAATGTCCCTCTCTGAAAGGTTTTCCTGACAAGTATTTCTATCGTGGCTGTGTGGGAAAGACTCCACAAGATGGGGTGTGGTTTCATCACCTATGGAAGGTGTTTATTTGGCACCACAGCTGAGCACCTGGGACAGGTGGAACAGGGAGAAGAAATTATTGGGTGCATCCTCTTTCACACTTTCACTCAATTTAATAATCATGTAACAAACCATCTCAGGAATGCTGTCAGCATTGGGCTAACAGTGCCCATGTCCCACTGTGCCACGTTTTACAGTTCAGCTAAGAAAGCAGAGGCAAAAATCTAGTCCTTGGAGTTACTCTCTTGTATTTCATGAAAGGCTGGAAAATTCAAAAGTTGAAAAGGAACAGGAATGTCCTGTCAAATTCCTGAGTACAAAACTACTCACACTTTAAAGCAGGGAATAGACAAAAGGATGACCTCAGCATTTATATGGACAGGAATCTGGATAAATCCCCCCTGCTCAGGATAATATGTTACCTTTCTTGGAGAAGCTCTTCTTCCCTTCCCTTTCCAGAACTATTTCAAAACAAATTTTTTGCTGAGTTGAAGTACATAAATTTAAACTGAGAAACACAGGAGGAAAGCTATCTTTCTCTTTGGGAATTAATAAGAAACAGTGGAAACTGGGAGGTAGAAGGTGTGCTGTATCCATGAGCTTCCCATGTCCACATTGACTGGTTCAAGTCTGCAATAATGATTTACAGGCTCTAAAAAGTTTTTCTAAAATGAGTCTCTGAGAGTCTCAGACTTAGCCATGACCAGAATGGATTAAGTATGTGCTGCTTTATTTAGTTTGTCAGGTTTAGGAGATCTAAGATAGTACTTATGACCTGTGGTGCTTCTCTGATCCACAATCACCACACCTATTCAGTGCTTGCAAGTACAGTGAGGGGGCCACTGCTTCACCTTCAACCCAGTGCAGCCACTGCAGGCAGAACTCACATTCTGATCCCAAATGTAATGCACAGGCCACAGGAGCTCCTCCAGCTGTGTGCAGCAGTGGATCTCTGACAAGCAGTTAACCAAGCAAGCAGTTGAATTATTTATAAAATCATGTTGGCAGCAAGCACAGGTTCCTCAGCTACCAGCTGCAGATGCACTTGCACAAAAGAGAGCCATAGAAATCAAAACTCCTGAGGACACTCCCATCCTGAAAAATAGAATGACTCTTCCCACCCAAACATTGTCAGCACATAGATCTCAGCACCTTCTCAGGAAGTCAGATTCCACATGAAATGGTTTTTCTGGATTAAGCCTGTCACTGTGATGTAAAAATTCTTTGAACAATACTCAGTATATTGTTTCTTTCTTGACATTTTCACCCTGCAGCTATTTCAAAATGCACAACCACATGATTCTCAGGCCTCATTTTGTCAGGCTTGTTTCTTCTTTATGTGTCAATCACTTCCACTTCTCACTTAAGGGCTCATTTTATGTAGTCAGCACTAGTTCTTGAAAGTCATATGACTTCAGTGGAGCTTCTGCAGAGATATATATTTGTGCCCTTTGATTTGTACCGTGGTTGTTATTTCACATTTCAGATAACAAGCTTGTCAATCACTGGCACGGATTCCATTACCCACTTTAAATGAAAGCCAAATTTTTCTCCCTAAGTGCAAAAGATTTGAAAACACTTGAGTTGCACAGGAGTCACAAAGTTTCAGCATATTTCTTAATTTAGTTCTGCCACACTTGTACCTCTCACCTACAAATGAGTTTTGGGTGCAATTACTCCAAAGTCCTGCATTTGCCCCACTATGCCCCCACATTCACACCCCAGCTCCACATGACAGGAGTGCTGAGATGTATTTTTAGTCATCACAACACACCACTGAGTGACACCCTTCAGGAATGTGGCACAGGCTCCATAAAGCACAGTACAAGCCATGGGCACAGCATGATCAGTGGTGACAGGAACATGGGACGGCTCAGACCAGAGCAGGAGCAGCAGCAGTTACCTCATATCCTGTGATTGCTATCTGGTGCATGGAATCATTCACTGATTTGATGATATCAAGCACCGTGGCCAGGGCTTCTTCCAATTCAGCAGTACCTTCTGAGTTCTTGCTGCACTTCAGCATTTCCTGATTTAAAAAAGATATGGGGAATACTTGAGAACTTCTGGTACCAGAAGCCACCATAAGACAATCCTCCCTGGAATTTGTGTTGTGTAAGCAAAGTAGCAGAACTACAGGAAAACAAAAGAGGAACAAAAAACCCCAAATATGACATTCACCAGGGTGGTCATTGAGGACACACATTTTGACCTTTTGAACATTTTCAAGTTTAAAGGGATCATTTAAGGTGAGACAGGACCATTCTGACATATTTATAACAAATATGCATGTCATAGAATTACATCCAGGTTTTTTCCTTCACATCTGCTAGGAAAGAAGCTATCATTATAGAAAAGAAAATATAATTTTTTCAGGTGTTAGACAATTCCCCATTTTCTTCTGCAATTAGTTCCACAAGGTACTTACTATCACTGTTAAAAATATGAATTAATTTCTAGTCTGAATTTGGCAGGTTTGACATTCTGCATTTTGAGTTTGGAAATATTTTAATCCAAAAGCTATTCCTGTAAAATAGGGATGCAGAAAGGTAGTTCCTACAAACCCCAAACAGCAGCAGTCTCTCCTCAAGTGCTCAGGTAACCAGGGATTAGAAGGTAAAAGCAGGATGCATTCCTACAGTACCTGCAGCACATTTTCTAGGATGAGGATGGATCTCTGTACAGTGAGCATGCTGCTTTTATCAGCCTGAGCATATTAGCTAGACTGATTGAAACCGAGTGTTGCAATAATTGTGACCCAAAATTAAAATCCAGTCTGCCTGCCACTCAAGGCACACAACACTTAAGCACTTGTTTGTTACCAGTTTTCCACTGGCTTCCATTTTTCTACACTTTTAAATGCTCCTGCAGCCAGGGAAGGAGTGCACCATCTTCCCAGACCTCATAAACCCTGACAAAGTAAATGCCAGTGCCAATGTGCTGTTGCTAAGTACAGAACTGGTCTGACCAGCTTCAAACCCCAATGGCTGAGACCTGTTTTGCTTGAGAATTTTACTCCTTGGTCTAAACTTGGGTATATTTAAAGTCATATTTCAAATTTAAAGTAAAATCTGGTATACTCCTGCTTTCCTGGAGACCTTGACATTTCTTCCCTTCTCACAGACGAGTTTCAAGAAATAGAGTTGAAATTTATTTCTGGACTATGTTGATGTAAATCTACTGGAATCAGTGAAGTTGCATCCTTGTCAATATCCATTGGATTCTATAGTTTTATATTATGTCAATAAGCAATTCACAGAAATACAAGAATGGCCAACCAGGTCCTCCTATGGCTTATGCTGGCACATTTTGAGCAGTGCCATAGCAGCTATTAGCAAGTTAAATGGCAACCTAAAATCTTCATTGCAAATTTCAATGCTAAATTTTATGACAATACATAACACAACTTTAAGCCCACAGGCTTGAGAACAGTGAGAACAGCATGTAATTCACCTTCATGACCTTCCCATAGGGAAAGTCAGTAAATATTATTTTTAAGAACTGAGTAGATGGAGACAGAAATTTAAGCCACCACCTTCAAAAGAAAAAATAATTCATTGTTTTGAGTGCATATATTTTCTATTGCCCAATTCAGACCAGAATTTCAAGCATGGACCACTCATGGTTCCAGCCAAATCAAGAGGGAATTTCACATATTCACCCTGTGGAAAAATGACAGACAATTAGTTCCAAGCTGTGTCTTTTAAAAAGAAGCAACAAAAGGGAGTGGCTCCCTCTGAAAGGTTTGAGTCACAACCATGGGAAAATAATAGCTCAGAGAGCTGAAAGAGTTTTGTTAAACAGGGACAGATGTTGCAGACAGGATTTAAGGCATCAGTTCCTGTTTTCAAATTTTAAGACCATATACTGATACGATAAAGCCAAGCTCAATTTCTGTTTAAAGATAAATAAAACAATCAATAAGACAATAAAATACTTACTATCCTAAAAAGTAAGTAAAATATCTTATTTTATAGACAGAGAGCTATACATGTAATAGTATACTACTATTACTTAGTATAAGTACTCTAAGTAATAGCAGTTCCCAATCTAAAATACAAGTCCCTGTACAAGGCTGTTTTCTACCATTTTACAACTAAAAGTGCTGAGTATTTGCTGAAGAACTGAGTGAGGATTTATTTCCAGGTAGTCCTGACTGATATACAATTCTGGAAGTAAAACAAGCCATACATTGGAATTCTTTGCACTGTCATGGAGAACTTACCTTTAGCAGCAGCTGGTACTTGGTGATTCTCTGAACTGGCTTTAAGAGATAAGCATCAAGTGAGAGTTTATGATCCAATTTACGCTGACATTCCTGTAGGAGACAACACGGAAGAAAAGTAAAATTGTTTCCTGAAACACAGGAAAGTCACCAAGATCATTATCATTTGACAATCTGAAGATTATATGCCTGTGAATTAATTGAGAGAGAAATCTATTCCATCTGCATAGGAATTGCCAGGTTACTTATGCCACAGTGAAAATATATCTAAACAAGAGCTAATGTTTAGGTTCCACTTGGTGTTGAAATCTAGCATTCCTTGCTGATGAGATTGCAATCAGCTGGGATTTGCAAGGAAGCCAGCACTTGTTTGGTGTGGGTATAGCCTGCAGAGTCAGGCTCCTGTCCAGGAAATCTACCCACTGCTCTACCTACCCAGTCTCCTGTAGAGAACACCTTGACACACACTGGGCACCTGCCATCAGTATAAGAAGCATGCAGGAAAGTCTGTGTATTACGCTAGGTTTTCTAAAGATTAGAGATACACAAGGAAAACAAGCTTTGAGGGTCTTGCACTGCTAGTCTGCAGTGAAATTCCACCTGAAAAAAGATGCTGTCTCCACACTGTCTCCAGAGAGCTTCAGATCTTGGTTTGTTCTGACAGTACTTTTCATATATTTGGAGGTCCTCCTTCTGCAAGAAAAGAAGAGTTTAGGTAAGGGAAGGAAAAAGAATCCAGAGAGTATCTTTCTTGAATCACACGTTTTCTTACCTTCCTTCCGAAGACATGAAGTAACTATTACATGGGAATAACTCTGTATGTAAAAACATCCTGAAACCACCAAACCTGCTTTTTTTCATCTGATTAGGTTAAATACACCTGAAAGTGAGATTCTTTTTTCCTCACTTTTCACACAAAGCAAGGAGATTGCAGACTGGAAGACAGTCTAATCTAACAGCAAAACCAGTATCTTTTTCAGGGAGGTGGATTGATGATTTGGAGAAAAAAACCAAAACAAAACAGGAATATCAGAAATTTAAACTTTATTAATGATTTATTAACAATACTTGCACAGACTGTAATCATTAATGATGACTCAGGTTTACCTTAGTTCAACACAGTTCGAAAATAGTGTTGGCTCTCAACAGTACAAGGACAAATTAAAAAGGAGGAAGTTTGTCTTGTTCATGTCCCAGGCCATGCAGGAGGATGTACTTAAACCCTGTCCTCTCCAAATTAGAAGTGGGTGGATTCACTTTATTTAGCTTTGACCACACTCCAAGTGCTCTCACTGAGGTCCATGGCAAAAATCTCCCTGACTTCAGTGGAAACAGAGACAATCTCTGCAAAAGCCCAGAGAGGGTGATCTGAGCTCCCTGGGCTGTGTGGGTGGCTGCAGAGATGGGTGTTCCTCTGCCAGGTCCCGGGCTTGCTGACTGTGCACCCGGGTGGCCTTGGGCTCCTGAGAAGGGCTGGCTGTGCCCGGCCAGGCAGGAGCTTCCCACCCTCATCTGCACCTGCCCTGCTGGATGTGACCTCAGCAAATCAAAGAAAACACCAAAAATAAATCTCAGCAATTCCTGGATCGTTCCTCTGCGCTGTCAGCCCACCAGGCAGTTCCCATACACTCCTGCTGTGGGGAAATCACTTCCTTCTGTAGAGCTACCAGAAGGAATCAGCATTGCTGCTGTCTTCCTCTACAGACCCATCCTGACATCACCCTGATGAATCAGCTGTGAAATCAGAGCTGTGCCACCTAACACCACACTGTGTCAAGGATTATGCAATACAAAAACCTCTTCTGTTGCAACTCGGTAGAGCATTAATGGTGCTGTTTCAAAATAGGTGCAGAGTTTTCTTCACAAAAATAGAATTGTTTGTATGTGTTGCCCTGGAGGGAAGTTAGCAGGGGCTAAACCCCACAGAAGTAAAAATAGCAACAAGTTATCATTAAGCATTATAATCTCATCCTAACCCACAGAAACCAAACTGGACTGGGTAAGGAGAACAGAGAGAGCAACAGACAAGAGAACTGTGAGGAATAAGAGAAAAGAACCACTTTAAACTTAAAGAAAAGGTATAGTAACCAACAGTAATTTGCCATAGTGGAACCACCCTATGCCATTGCAATCTACTGCTGCCTAAATCAGTGACACTTGTTAAGGCAGATACTTACATATTTAATTACAGCTTTAAGTTTTGCAATAGTGCCAGGAATAGAATTAGGCTCAGACTTTAAAATGCCAAGAAATAATTGATTGTCTAATTATTCAAATCCCAGTCTTAAATATTCCACACATCTCTATTTTCACAGGCAAAGGTTCTGACTTCTTGCTGGTACTTTTACACCATGCTCCTCTCTCCTGTAAAGCTTTTCCTTCCCACACTGATTCGGACCCTGAGAGCTCTGTAAGCTCCAATGCACATGGCATATATACACGGTTCAAATTATCTTTTTGACTGCTGATTTAGGAATAATTTTTGCATTAGTCTAGAATTTAGACCTTTGAATCCAACTCACAGGTTTCTGGTCAGCTGCTACTGTCCTTTCACAGGTAGATTCCTTTTCTAAATGCTCCTTTCTCCCTGAATGACCAAATGCCCCAACTGCTGGCTCCTATTAAACTATTCCCTTTTTTAAGGCTAGCAATATGAGTAAGTGAAAAGTGGTAATCCACAGTGAATCACTCCTGCCAGACACATCACCTGGCACATTTTGGTGAGCAGTCTGACACACCTTTGGTTCCATCTTGGGAATTCTTGCCTTGGCTTGGTAAGGTTTCCTTCTTCACAGCCCTTTGGAAAGCAGATCAGCCCAGAGCGTCCCTCCTGTTGCTAATTAGGCACCAGAAGACCATTCTGCAAGGTATTCAGTGCACATCCCTCCTGCCTTTGAAAGCTGTGTAGTCCTTGACCACACAGAGCTGTAACTAAGGTCAGGCATCTTGGTGATGGCAAATAGCTGCCATGTGGGTAGAGTTGAGCTGGCTCACTTGTAATTTATCTCATATGAAGATCATGCCCAAAACGAGGTCAGGCAGAGTGGGAGGGAGAACAAGAAAGGCATTTCTGGCTCATCTTTTACCAGATTCTGCTGCTATGTCCCAGGGGACAAAGCCAGAGAGAGACTCCACAGCCTGTTTCTCCCATCACCTGAGGTGCAGGGTTCACATTCATGGTGACAGCTGATCAGGTGGCATTGGTGGAGGTGGGAGAGTGTGTGGGAACATGGCAGAAGAGTGACTGGCAGGAGATGGAGTGACTCTGGCACCAGAGTCTCACTGCAGCTCTCAGGATACTTTCAAACAGCTCCGGAATCAGGGCTGAAAAGGTCCACTGTGATCAGACAGGGTAAAACTCTTCGAAGAATGAATCTAAAAAAACTGTCTGTTTCTAATCATAGGCCCAGGCTGTTGTTGTGGCAGGATGGTCACACCCACACAAAGCAGGAGAACCTGCAGGAGCGTGAGTTTCCTCCCAGAACTTGGAATCACTGGGAACAGCAGCTGCTTCTGTTTGTCCCTGTCACAGCAAGCACGGCCGTAACTCACGGGGCAGCCAGAAGCCACTGCTCAGCAGGAAGCCATAAAAAGCTGCCAAATCATGGGGAACACAAACACACAACCAGACTTTTGTTTGTGCCTCCTAAAGGCAGTCCAACAGAAACAGCACATTTCTGGACTTTATGTGGCTTCTAAAAACAGAACATAAGGGCAGGAATCAAAGGTGCTACTGTGTGAGCAGAGACATCTCAGGAGAGAAGCTTGTGCTTTCTGAGTGTGAGATTTGAAATAGGGAGAAAGCAAATGCATGATTTAACCTCTTATTTGATAGAATTAGTGTGGTTTGACAAGGCCACAGAAAGTGATGAGCTAAGGCAATGGAGGGACTGGTTTTCTTTCACTTCATACCTGAACCCAAGCTTTAGTGCTGTTTTCATATTAGTATAGAAGTGAGGAGAATTGGGCTTAACAGCCGTTTTAACAGAGACATAAGCTACAATATTTAAATATGGAATTTGAACCTCCTGCAGAATCAGAGGAATATTTTTACAATAAGAATTTTTATTTAGCTGCATTCTTTAGGGATATATGCAACACATGGACTATTTTACATTTCTTGGGTTTCAGAGGTCTAGATTCTTCAAAGACTGCTTATCCTCTTTTGCATAATGATTTCACCACAGTATTTTCCTGCCCAGCATCTGAATCCTAGGATAACAACATATGCCTCAGTAGTGTCATTTACTCAAGCTCTAAATGCTTCGTTGTTAAACAGAAAATAATCCAATGGACATATAATCACATTTACACTTGTATGATTCTCTCCAGCCTGACCTGTTTGTAAATTGGAAGCATATCCTTTGCAAGTATCACATGCTCACAATTCCCATTAAATCTTAGTAATGTGGCAGTGCTCAGCACCTCTGACTGGTTCATCCAAATATGTCTGTATTTAATGTGTGCTCTGGAAATGCAGCAAATGCTACCTGTAGGATACAGTAGAAGCAGGAGGTACCTCTGACTACAGTGGGCAGATTTTCCCATTTCTCATGCCACTTCCATTTCCTGTGCAAAACACAGAGCCTTATTCACACAGTTTTGTCAAACTCTGAAAGCAGTAGCAAACCACCAAAACAGATTTTTTTTTTCATTAGTAGGGGCCCTGAAGGAGTGCTACATAAACAAGCACCTTTGGTTGTGTTGCAGGAAAGAACTAATGGTCAGGCTGAGTGGGGGTGGAAGAGGGACATCCCTGGGAGCTCTCAGAGAGCTGCAGCACTTGGGCACTGAGAGTCACCTCACAGCAGAGGGGAGAATCCCACTTGGTGAGTTATGTGAAGTAAAGGGAATCGACCTGACAGAGTCTCATGGAGCTGGTGGGGTCCATGCAAGGACAGCAGCAGACTCTGCTGGGACAATTCTAGGGAACCAAGTGTCCTGAATGGTGCAGAGAAGAGAGAGATAAGATAAAGCAGGAACAGGATGTGTTGTCTGCACTCAGAGCAACCTGCTGCAACACCGATACCATTCTCTGCTTATTTACTGCAGGGTGGTGTCTGGATTACATCAGACTCCTGCTACAGATGTGCCTGATATGAAAACCATGCCAAACATTTGGATCACTGCTATTTGTCAGGTTTTTTCTTTCAAATGGGACTTAAAATACTTGTAAAACACTGGTAACAGATCTCTTGTTGTCAGTAAACCAGATAAAGGGTCAGATATCAGAATGCATGCTTGGTAGCTGTGGCTTAATTTGGGAGTATCTGCTTAGAGGAACTTCCCTCATTCACAAAAGCAAACAGACTGACAAGATGGTAGTAAATCTGTAAGTAATGTAGGATAAGACCATAGATATTCATTCAAACCTGAAGTAGGATATACTTACTCTTTTCAAAAAGCATCGGGCAAGAAGCTCAGGGTTTTCAATGCAATTTTCTATCTCCTTAAGGAAAATCCTGAGAGAGAGAAAAAAAGGGCAAAGAGTAATGTAAAATCCCATTCACATTGTATGTTAGGTTCTGTGTAAATCCAGCTTAAAGCTGTCATTTTTGTAATATGAAGTTTCAATGGGGAAGGTAACAGTTCTGACGCACCAAGAAATACACATTTTAGAAAAATGGGATGTGGCTGCCATCTGATTCCCTAAATCACAAATATTATCATATTTTATCTTCTACATCTGATTCCTCTGGCTGTTGAAATTTGTTTTCAATCTGTAGCCCAAATACCTGCTTTCCATTTGAATATGAGGACTTTTCAGAACAGCTAGAAAAGACAGGAATGCTCTGTCAGATGCAGTTGCTCAATCAGCAAGCAGTGAAAATATGGGTTGTAGTCCAAAGGCTTCTGCAGTGACAGTCAATGCACTAAACCTTCAGGGAAAGAAAGATTGGGCTTGCAAAAGGAGAGGGATATCTTCCTCCAAATGGGAGACACAATCTTTGAAAATAATATATAAACTGGGAAAATATCTTTTTCTACTATTTATTAACTACTCTGGCATAATATTAAGACTTGCAAAAGAGGTTTTTTAAATTTATTTTGTTCAGCATTTGTTACATCTTACAGGCAGTTATTATTCAAATGAACTCCTAAATTCCCACTTTGGTTACAGCCAGTTTTACTTAAGCAAAGCTAGGAAAAGCAGGAAACTTATAGAAGTTGCCCTAAGCTTTGTGTTTTGAAATCCAACTGCAAAAGGATTAATTTTGTTCATAACTTGTATTCTGTAGTTATGGGCTCTGGATTTCCTTGTCCACAGTATGGACATGGCTTCTGGAAAAGTTTGTGATCTTATATGAGGGATAAAAAGAAAAGTGGTGTCAAATATATAACATCTTCTGATCTGATAACAGAAATACAGGACAAATAAGCTGAACACTAAGAAAACTTCCTCACAGAGGTGTTTTGCCAGACAGAAAATATCAGGATTTTGTCCTGTGACATCTACCAGTGTACCAGAGAGGTGATAAAATACTGACCACAAAGGACATTCAAAATGGATCCTGCCAGGGGAAATCTCTAGTAAATGCACAAAGGGTACAATCTTCACCCCAAAAAAAGATGAAATAGATGATCTCAGAGGTGTTCTCTACACAGGGGTTTTACAGGACACACACAGAGACCGAGTGAGTGTGACTTTTCCTGCCAGTGTATGTGTGAGCATGACAGAGCACCCGACAGAAAAGGACTGGATGTGATGGTGGCACCCAAGGATGCCGGACAACCACCAGCTCCCATGTACCTGTTGTGGAAATAGTAAATTTCTGGAAGGTTCCCAAAAAGAATTTCCTTCTTGTTCTGAAGTGCAGATGGAATCAGATGTACTAGATTTGGATTGTCCATTTCTGAAGCATAACCCTGTAGAGAAGAGTGGAAAATAAAACCAGCCTGTTTTTACCAGGGAAGAAGTACTATGTTCAAGGCATTGGAAAGCCCCAGAGTTCATGTGCTTTTGTTCACAGAGCAAACAAAGCTTCTCCCATGCCTGCTGCTTTGTTGCTCCCATGAATTTCTGATGCTTCTGATTTTCCCCAGAGATTTTACCCTGTAACTGTGCAAACACAGTTTAACCACAAATGAACGGGTCACGAGGCTAATAAAAAATAGATGATATTATGTGTCTAGGATTCAAAAGCCATTTGGGTCATGTAGGGATGGAGACTGCTAAGACTGACAGACAGATATCTTTCTGCTAGCCTGCTTCATTGCACAGGAGTTAGTTTGGATTTATTTGTTGAACTGTGGTATTTGGATTGACTATTTTTTTTGTTTCTTGTAGAAACTGGATTGTGTTTCTTTAATATTAACTTTGAGAAAAGAACATTCTGATTATAAACTCAAGAGTAATATATCAATTAGCAGACCTGCCAGCTCCCATGGAACAAATGCAATAGTCCCACCCAAGCATAAGCATGATTGATCCCTACTCAGCTTCTGTCCTCCCACAGATTAGGGACCTCAGACTCCACCCACACTGAATATGCTGGTATCCTATCCATTTCAAAAGCTCAAGAATTATATTTGTAACATGAGCTGCTTTTTTCTCTGTTCAAGCATAACATGGGACAATAAAGAAGAGGAGGAAGGGTGCCTTCCTTTTCCTCAATCATTTTCCAAACTCAGATTCACAGAATTTAGTGTCTGGCCCCATGGACATCAAAGTGCTGCTTCTGAGACCTATTGGTAATATTTTGAAGAGACATTATTAACTCTTTCTCTGTCCATAACTTTCAGAACCATGCAAATTGTCATTCTGTGGGCTTGGGCCAGAGAAGCTGCCTTTTCCTTTAAGCCCTGAGGAAGGATGTTCAAAACATCCTTCCCATTCTCCATCTCCAAGGCTGAGCTATCATGCCAACACAGCCTGTGTGCTATAAACAGAAGGTGGGAGTGCTCAGCCCCTGAAGGACGTGCACCTGCAGTGATGACTTAGAGGTTAAGCACCAAAAAGTAATTTCAGAAGAGTTTCTTACCTCTATTATACTTTGAAGTTCTTCTACATAAACCCGTTCTGTTTCTATCAGCTCATTGATTATGTGGCTGAAAGACAAGAAGGTAGAGAGTCTGGTGTTAACCAAACACATGTGGAAGAAAAAAAATAGTATTCCTTACATATTCCTGTTTATGCCTTCAACTACACACAAAAACCCTCTGAAGGTCATTTCTCAGTTCTTAAATACTGTGCCTTGTTGATAAGATTAAAAGACCTAAACACATCTTGGACTGTAATTTTCTTCAGCTCATTTTAAACTTCATCTTGGATTTTTCTGTCATTTTTATACCTGCAAACTGAAAAAAAAAAAATCCCAAGAAGGAAAAAAAAAGGTTTTTCTTCTAAGAATAACTAATACTCAATAAAATAAAACTATACTTCAGAGCTATGCTAATGTTTCTGTTCCATTTCTTTTGTAAAATAAACAAAATCAGTGACTAGACTTTCATCCTTCAGTACAATGCAAAAATAGGCAACAGGATGATGTCAGTCTGAAAACATGAAAGTAGATTAGAGTAAAATATTTTTACTACATTTAAGACTTTTCATTTCAAATATTAGTTTAATGTTCCTAGGTAACTTGAAGACATATCTTGAAGATGCCTGACTTATTTCACAGAAACATGAATGTAACCAATTCACTTTTGGACAAATAACTAATTAGATTAGTTATTAGAAAATAAAATTGCATTAGATCGCTCATGTTTTTATGCATCAAATGTCCCATATTACAAGAAAGTGTTGTCTTTAGTAGTGTTATGAACAAAGTTTTCAGGGTAGCTCCTCCAGAGGTTTGAGCAGTAGGAAAGGACAAGTACCTGGTGCTCTTTTCCTGGCCTGTGCTTCTCAAGAGTCTTTAAGCATGGCTACCTCAAGACAAAATCCCCAAAAGGACAGTAGGGAATAATGTCTAGGGGAACTGGAGTGTGGCCAGCCATGAGCAGCACACAACCTGAGACCAGTAAAGTGCAGGCAACTCTTGGCGTCAGTACCAGCACGTGCATTCGTCCAGCACCGCCCTGCACACCGTGCCTGTGCCTGGTTACCACAGCAGTCACACCATCAGCCACACCCCATCAGCCTTTAGATCATCAGTCATCTCTGTACTGCTGCATCCACTGCAAGGGGATTCCTCATTCTCCACAATTTTTTAGGATGTCCTTTTGGAGGTTAAACAAACAATTGCACTTCTGATAAAGCCTCATTTGAATGGTTTGGCCAAGAATTTGAAAATAAAATAGCCACATTTCAGCTTGGAGCTTGAAAGCAAAAGCACTGACTAAAATATTACCAGGCTACTGCAATAGATTCACTGGTTTCCTTTGGGTTTCCCCAGTCTTTTTTCAAGGAAATGTGGTATTGTAGGCCAGCTGAGGACCACTTATTCAGGTATCAAAGGCTATTACTCCTTTATGGATCACTGCTTGAGAAACATTATAAATACTGAGAAAACCAGACCTTACCTTCAACTGATGTTTCAAATTTTGTTATAAAAGAGCTGGGATTTCATAGCTGTCTTGACATAATGCAGTGTCTAGCACAAGGTAGGGCAGTGGGTGAGGGCTCTACCAGTGCTCCCCTGGCCACACTCAGGTACCACTGGCCACTCTTGCACTGGCTGTGGGCTCCTGGTGACTCTCTCTGCTCCCCTGCAGGTGTCCCCAGTTTGGGAGACCCTCCCCAAAATGTTCCGCTGCTGATTGTGCCAGGACTGGAGCTGCTCCGTGACTGCCATGGGCAATGAGGGCTCAGCACACACCTGCTGCCAGTATCACATTTAACAAAAACATGAGGCAGCAATTGACAGGATTATTGTCACAGGCAGCTCTTCCCACCCCCTTTTCCCCTTTGACATGCATGACTAGTCTAGAAGTCATTTCTAGTGTAACTGGGACATGTGAGGTAAGGGGGCAGGGGAGAACTTCCACACTGTATTGTTCATTCATTTCAGAGAAATTTTACAAGAATTTGAGGTTTGCATGGCAGCAGTCCAAACACAACAAAACTCTGAGCTAGCTGAAGTTTATGGGCAGCTCCGACAAGGATAACTCCTCACCAGGATCATTCCCAAGCAAACAGGCCATCTCAGCAGGGATTAGGCATCTGCCCTAAAGGTCAGAGTCTGAGAAATCCCTAAGGTCCTATCTGTAGGCACTCTTGTTGCTTGTAAAAATTCATTCCACTCAAGCATACTTGTTCCTTCCCCAATTAAACAAAGAGATTCACCAAACCAGCAGAGTTAGGCAAAGGTAGAATATTCTGGTCCCAGTGATACCTGACTCAGTAGCTTTCCTGGCATAGAAATTGTGAAGTGAAACACTGCTCAAGGCCAGCTTTCCCTCTGTGGAGGGAGTTAAACTTGTCCTAGCAGAGGCAGCTCAGCCACCACTGAGCTGGCAAAGCCCTAAGTGTGGCAGGGCCCCTGCTGCCCCCGCTGCTGGGCAGAATTAGGGTGTGTTTGTGGCAGGGATCACACACAGATTCACTGATATGATGTTGTCAGATGTTCCCCCAGCAAAGGAAACTTCTTGGTATGGAACTTAATCACACTGCATGAACTAGCTCACATTTCCTTGAATGATTGATCTGGGTTTCTAAGGAAATATTGTGGCCTTGGACACACCCAGACAACATTTCCCACAAGGGGGATTTTACAGAGATGTCATTTGGGCAGATTTTTCTCACTTCAGAAGCTGTGATATCCTGTGGCCCTGCAGCACTACTAAGATCTCACACACTGAGCCCCTTTCCATGACTCCCAGCTTTGAGAAGCCCTGAAGTGCCAGCACAATATGAATGATAAGAAAGGAGAAAGTAGTAAGAAAGCTATTTCTGCTTTGTCAATAGTGCTGTCTCTGACAAGTTAGTCATGCCATGCTGCAGAGAAGAAAAAAAATGATTTCACAGAGGAAGTTCTTCAACAAGGGTTATAATGTAGGAGCTGCAATGGACAACAAAGCTTTGGAAAGACTTGTTTTTAGCCAAGGCTGTAAGTGAAACCTTGAAACTGAGGTAAACTCTGGTATTACCTATCACCCTTGACTTTTAGAGATGCATTTCTCTATCAGCCCCTGCCTGTGCTGGTATTTAGATCAAAAGTAGCTATTTATAACCCTTTGCACTGTGCAAATAGCAATTAGCAGCATTATTGTTATAAGTATAAACTTACCCTGCACTGTATTGTGTTGTTGCAACAAAATTTTGTCAGTAGGTATTTATCTGAGCTGGCTTCTTCGGGTAACTGAGAGCACACTTCTAGGAAAGTCCTCACCACAGTGACCATAAAGCCGATACATATCAGGCCATTTCATCTCAGTAACTCTTTCTCCTTCCTTCTTCTTTATTAACAGAAGGAAAAAGAAACATAACTGAATGGTTGGCCAAGCTCCTCAAGGGTGTCAGGTCATTCTGCAAGTCTCTGTCACAATAATTTTGGTAGGATGGTTTCTCTGCTATGATATGTGCTGCCTAAAAAAAACCCCATCAAATATAATGAAACACTAAGCAGGAATATTATCTAGAGATTACCACAACCTATTAATATCTCCTCTGGCTAAATCTCAATTGCTTTGTTCTCATAAGGTTACTATTTGTGCATCCTGCTCAGATGACAATATAAACTAATTCAGGATTTTTGTTTCCATAGCTGTGTTTCTCCAACAAACTCTTTGGCTCACCTCCACTCACAGATCCTGTTTCTATGCCAGGATTTGCTATCACACATGCCTGTCCTGGTAAGGAGTCTTTGCCCAGAAGAAGAATTGAAGCCATCAATTAGAATTAAACCAGTGAGCTTTTCTGAAAAGAACCCCCAGCATAAATCACAACTGGTGCTCCAAAATTATTGTGCTGCAGAAAACCAGACTGCATGACAGGTGTGGAACCAGCAGAAATGGCACTCATGCAGGAGCTCTCCATACCTGTCTTACAAAAACACATGGTGCCTAGTAGATGGAACAGGAGTATTTTCAACAGCCAGAACAGCAGAAAAAGGGTATGCAAGAGCAAAATAGTTAATTTAATAAATTAATTTAAAAAAACCCCCAACACTCCCATTACTTTTATAAATATATCTAATATAGATAGAGAGCTACTTAAATTGAAAATACTGGCTCTTTTAATACCTGAGGCTTCAAACAGAATAGTAAGGACTGAAAGAGCCTGTGTGCAGTGTAATGGAAACATGAACACAGAAAAAATATCAACATTGGATAGACTTGGACTTAAGTGAATAATTTACTGGGTTGAAAAAATGAGCACAGTGGTAAAAGACTCCCTGGTCCAGCACTCTGACTAGTTCTAAGTACTGTGAAATTTCTATTTCTGAATGTAAATAAAATTTAACAAAACTATATTTTTTTGCAATGGTGTCTTCTTTGTAGGTAGTATATGATGAAAGTCTCACTGTTGCAGTAGAGACAGAATCAGCACTAAATATCACATCCAGTTTTGAATTAGAAATCACTACAAGAAATTCTAAGACTGGTCCAATTGTAAAATCTCAAAATTATTTCTGTGCTATGGAATGAAAAGAAATGACAGCATGTCAACAGCTGAGTAGAAGAAACTTCCATTCCACCTACATAATTGCATTTAAGAGGATTACTTTTTTGTTTCTCACAGTGCTAAAAACGCTTTTTTCAGTTGAAAAGTATTCTCAAATGAGGTTGTGCAACAGCTCAAATGACATTTAAGTAATGAGTCAGTTGCTGTACTTTACCTCCTAAGGTGTAATAAACGATTATTCTGGACATAAGAACTTTTGTTTCAACAGAACTTGTTGTTAGTCGATACAGTATTTGTTAGTTGCTACAGGAAAGAGTTCTGATTTCTCTGCCATATACTCTTTTTTTTGGGGGTTTTTTTTTGTTTTTTTCCAATTAGAGCAATGCCTCAAAAGAACAACAATTGTTCTTAAAGTACATTTCATGGCTGCGAACAAAACCCAACCAAGTAACTTTGAGAACATAAGAAGGGACTTAGGCAATAGACTCCACCCCACCTCAAAATTAGTGCCCTTTACTGAAGTTATTGTCATTGCCTACTGCAGTGTCTAACAGATTCATCCCAGCTGTTATGGAAGTTCTTCTGAGCAGAAGAACTGCATCTTTGTTAGAAATATATTTCATCACCAAAGTCACCATTTGTAACATTTTGCTTCATCTGAAATGATCTGAACTCTTAACATAAAAGGAATTGTCCCACATTCATTGTTCCCAAAACAAATGACCTTGGGGAAATATTTTTATATATCTTAATTAGTTGACCTACATTATAGGAACCAGAGCATAGTTGTTAATGGAGAGGTAAATTAATAAAATCACCTACAGAAAGGAATAATATGAATAGAATAGAGGACTAAAAGTCACACAGGAGTTGTTTCTCATCTCAACTGTGCATCTACACTGAAAAGATACATCTCTGAACCCAAATCTGAGCTACCTTTAGACAATGTGGATGCTGCAGATTGGTCCTTACTGTAGGCCAAAATAACAGACCAGATAGCTGTGTACATATTTTGTCAACTACCCATATTTGTGAACTGCCCATCAGGCCCCCCTTGTGATTTTGGTTTTAATCTTGCAGCTCCACAGTTTCTGTTTGGTGATAAAGATATATTTAGCTCTGTGATATCCCAGCATTGAGTAATCAATTAGCTAAAAGCAGGTGAATAACTTACATACAAAAATAGTGTAACTGCTAAGAGTTATTAGTATTAGGTCGTATTTTAGCAGATTGTAGTAGGTTGGCAGTAAATTGAGATCTATAGAAACTACTACACACACGTGCTTGTGAAATATCTGATGTAACTGAGACAATGCAGGTTAACAGGTTGCTCCCACCCTGTGCAGACTTCCAAGCAATTTCTCTGTTTGCTTTAGATCATGAATATTTACATACAGGCCACAGAATTAACTTAATTACTCAGATTTCAGTATTCTTCTTTAGAAATATTACCCAGTCAAAAGAAAACATGGTGATTTCCTAGGGCCAGGCAGATCTAGTACAGCAACAAACCATATTGCATAAAGGATTTAAAGTGAGGACAGAGAGGAAGACATAATTCTTCACTGCACTTGCTTAAGGATGGATTTGATCTGCTGAACTGAAGCCAGTATGGGTACTTAAGTTTACCAGCCAACAAAGGAAGCTCACTGCTTTTAAAAATGTAGAAATATAAATATATGCACATATGCATAAAAGTAAAGGTAATAAATATACTAACACTGACATTTACTCTCATACTTGCTTCTAGCTAGTAATGATTAGAGCATACCTTATGAATATATATCAGTCATATATATATATATATGTCAGTGATATATATATGCATGTATCAGTCACAGCTGATATTCAAAGGATAAGGCCTCTGAAATGAAGCGCTTTAGATTTTGCATGTCCTACTCATGTGGGAAATTCACGGGGTTTTTGTGTCCTGGCAGCAATTTCTTCCCAGCTGCCTTTTTCTTAACAGTTGAAAATAGAGCAGGTAAAAAAATCTCTAGATATGTAATAGTTTCTGATTTCTGAAAAAAAAATATTTAGCAGCCCTTTTCTATGCCCAACCTGACTTTCAAGACAGCAACTACTTTCAGGTTACATGCTGTATGCTTTTTCCGTTCCTTTGTAGACACAATACAACAATATCCAAACACCAGTTGACCTCATTGAGCAAGAAATCTGATAAGGGCTGACAATGCTGTGGATTTTCCCACACAGGGTAGTGAAGTACTTTTTCAGTAACAGCAAAAGTTACAGTGGTAAAACCCCGAAACTTTCAGACAGACAAGACCAGCAACATAAAGCCCAGAAGTAGGTTATAGGAAACTTAACAGACACTGTTTATACTGAGAATTCATGCTGACTGCTAGAGCTCAGGCTCTAAGTAAACCTAATCCTAAACCTAATCCTAAACCTAATCCTAAACCATGCCCACAGCCTCTCTCCAAAATTCTCAGTAGTCTCAGGTGGGTATCCTTACTGGTGGTGTCTTGGTGGGACAGAGAAGGATTTAGGCACATGTGACTCTGCTCCCTACAGATTCCTACACCACCCTAATCTCTCACTGCAGAGCACCTCTGACAGTGCTGTGACTCGCACTTCTCATGCCCGTGGTACTCACTCATCCCTTTGCCGTCCCTGCAAGGACATTTTGTGCTCTACAGAGCCATTTTCGATTGGGATGCAAAAGCTTAACACAAAAGTATTGTTTACTTCATGCAAATTCTATTCCGATGGGCCAACTTCTTCAGAAGAGCAGGAGAAGAGCATCAGAGGTTTGATTCTCATGGCAGATCTGCCTTTGATAGCTTCATTCTGCAAGACTTTGTAAGGCCATTTGGGTAGAATGAAGAATTTGTTTTACTAGTAAAATTAATAGTAATTGATCTTACAGACAGGCCTGAGTTTATGTTGCAGAGGGCTGACCAGGGAAGTTCATGTTGCACTTGGAAGTGAGAGGATATGTTTGGTGATGATGCCTCATCCTTTGAGGGTCTGTATTTCAAGCACTGGAACAGGCTGCCCAGGAAAGTCGTGGAGTCACCACCCGTGGAGGTGTTTAAAAGTCGTGTAGATATGGCACATGGGGACATGGTGTAGTGTTGGCCAGCAGTAAAGGCTGGACTTGATGGCCTTAAAGGTCCTTTCCAACTAAAATGATTCTATGATCCTATGATTTCAGTCTGACATGTGACCCTAAGGAAACTCCATCCTGAGAAATCTGTTTCTTCCTTTAATAGAACACAGCATTGTGCCAAACTTGCAATCTATGGTCCTCCAGCCCAGACTCTAGTGTATCTTGGACTCTGCTTTTAAATATCCTCAAGAATCAGTATTCTTGGGGGCCTGGGAGAAGTAAACTCAGGTGCTAGTTACAGGACAACGGCAATGGAATAGGGAGAACAAATTCTGACAAGCTCAAATGGAGTTTATGAGAGCAACTGGAACACGTACTATGCTTTATTTAATCTCTTCTTGGCACATTTACATCAGTCAGTAAGTTGTGAACTGCCACGGCTGAGGACAAACATCCCTTTTTGTGTGTCACACTTCCTCAGCCGTGGTAATCTGGGCCAGAGGGGCAGGCAAGGATCCTGCCACCTCCTGCTACCACACTCCACCCAGCAGGGACTGGGAATCACAGCTTTCAGCAACATCCACATCCATTCACTGAACTATACTTTGGGCAACCCTGTCTGCCACACCCCGAAACACTGCTTGCAGAATTTAATGATAAACTCGGAGAAAGAGGGAGAGACACCCATGGAAGATATTCCAAACTTAGAAATGAACTTTAGAGAACTGTTGGGTAGACTGCAGCTGGAGAATGTGTTCAGAGGGCCACTTTACTCAGTAGGAAACTCAGAGGGAAACTCTCACAATTGCAGATTGCACGAAACTGGAAGGATATTACCCAGCATTTGGGTTTCTTCCTTTTTTCTCTAAGCAGTTGCTAATGGGGAATGTCCAATACAATGGGACAGAGATTTCTATGCTCATCCACGACAGTCATTCCTCTCCTCCCCAGAAGAATAGGGAAATTGGCTTATCAGCCTCAGTGGCTGTTGCAGGTCTTACACAAGCCTTGCCTACGTGGGAAATGACTTGTTTGCCGCTCCAGTGTTTGTAGTTAGAGCTGGGGCTGGGAGCAGCTGCAACGCTGCCTGGCAGAGGTAAGAGCACTGCACCAGGCACGGCTCTTACAGGGGCTGCAGCTCTCGGTGTCCTCTGCCCACACAGGAAAACTGGCCTGCCAGACTGGGGGAACCAGCACAGACAAATTGAACTTAGGCACTTTTCCCAAGAAGACCATGCTTGGGGTCACATTGTTTAGCTCTAATGCAGGTCAGGTGCCACAAAGGCAAGACTGTCCATGCCAGTTTGTCCAACGTGGCTATTAACCAGGGAACAGTATTTGAAGACAGGTTTGTAATAACTAGAAATGCAAATAAAGCATCAGTGTCTTCCAACTAGAGGCTACAGAGAAAGAACAGCAACATGTATTGAATAATCTGCATATACACAGGAACTCTGCAGAGTCTACAGGGGAACTGCTGGACAGACAAGTCATACTATGTAAAACAGAATTCCTTTCTAGACTCATACAAAGAAAGAATGTTCCTGCTGGATGAAAAAATCCACATGAATTTTCAGAAGTGAATACAGAATTCTAAACATGATTATGTCACAAATCTTCCAAACCTAGTTATTATATTCCCAGTTAATGAGCAGCTTGTTAAATGCAGGAAGTAAAGTCAGCAGTGATTTACTGCACAGTGCAATTGATAAATCACTGCTCCATTGAATCACTCACTACATGGGACTGAGTGATCTGCTCTGTCCTGTCTGCTGCTGTCCTGCAAATGTGCAATTATTGAGATCAGTTCAGTGTGGGTGCAAGCCAGTGACATCTGATTAGGCAACATGATGTGTTCTTTGTGCTGCTGTAAATAACAATGTGAAGTGCTCTCCTTCACGAGCTAATTGACACACGGGAGCTGCATGTTTTTAACTGCAGAGTTTAAAAACAGATTCCACTGAAACTGGTGTGAATGTGCAAAGGGAAGGCTTTGGCAGCTGTCTGGAGAATTTTACACTCCGAGAGGTGTGATTGCTCCTGGTTTGTTTCAGTGGTTTCCCAGCCTGGAGACTGTCACCGTTCTGCCCTTTACAGAGAAAGCAGCACCACCTGAACTGAGGCGGTATAAAATCACACCAGTGCCTCTCCTTTGCCCTCCCCATCCACCAGCTTGGCACTGATAACAGAGCTAATTTCCTCTGCTCCTTGCATTGTGCCTGTGTTACCTGGGATTTCGAGGTATTATGTATTATGCAAATACATAAAGGCCAAGGGCTGTCAACCTGCCATGTCAGAGCAAAGTCAGGTTTTTATGGAGAGGTGAACAAGTTAGGGGAGGAACAAACACATAGAACTTCAAGTCCACATGTGCATCTTCAGAGAAGATGCATCCAGTCCCAAGCCAACACAGAGCTGCCTTTCTTTGCATGTGCCCTGTAAAGCCTGAGTTGGACCGGGGGTGTGAGGGAGCAGACCTTTAGTTCTGTCCTGGGTAGGCAGAGGAAGAGGAGGGAGATTGCTGCCATTGACTATGTGCTTGCAGAAATTTTCAGTGCTTTTCAAGTGGAGCACACACATTTCTGTGACACAGGACAAGACAGAAGATACCTGTGATCCTAAACAGCCCATGTGCCTAAACCAAACCGACCATCCAGGATGTGCATGTGGCCAGCTGCATTCCAGGAGCCTGCCCAGAGCCAACAGGCAGCAGAACAACTGCACCGAAAACAAGTTGAGGAATTCCTGGAATTTCTGAAGAGCATTAAAATAACCTTAGTATCCAATAGCAAGCAGGTATGAAAGATAATAGCAGAAGTGACTGCTTAATGCTCTTTGATATTCGATTAAGTGCAGATTTTGTAAGAAAACATATCGAGAGTGCTTTTTTCAGTTTTTCTCTACCTCCCAGACTCTTTGGGAGCAAGGACACAAGGACCTCAAGGAATTCAGGAAGCCTCCAGAACACTCAGCCAACTACTACATTGTAACAATAAGAATTTTTTTTCCCCTGTTCATAATAATTTTCCCAGTTCCCAGAAATATTTGGAACTCTACTAGGAATACATTTGCCCTTGCTATTCTGTACAGATTTCTATCAGCAACCAGATCTCCCTACATGGCAGCATACACTTCACTTCAAAGACCTTCCCAACCATTTAGGCTGTAATTAGACTTGTAAGTGCTGAAGCCAATCTGCCCAACAGGGAAAGTTCTCTGAAAACAAAGATTTTGTAAAAGTTGAAAGAGATGACGGCAAACAAGAAATGGCTTGTGGCTTCTTGAAATTTCTCCTGCTGACTGAATTTTCATTAAGTCTGGTGAAAGAAAACAGCTCCCTGTGCCTATTGATAAAGTCAAGAACATGGTTTGTCTTTTAAAATGTAGACTCAGAGTTCTTCCCCTCTACCAGCTCGAAGTTTTCATGAGCCTGGAAATTAAACTGGAAAGACATACTGTTGGGCTCCTACTGTAACACTCACCAAAATCACTTTCTTTCAACTGTAATAGAAGCCTGATATTACACTATTTTATGAAATTTGTTATATATATTTACATTCATGTTATATATATCTTTCCATTCATTTACACACTGAATGGAAACCTTTGCAATGGAAACCTTTACTTATGTCATGTAAAGGGGGGGAAATCATTGTCCAGTCTGGAAAAGAAAAGACTTTAGGAAGACCTTTTTATACCCTTTTAAAATACAAAGGGGGCTTACAAGACAGAATTACCAAAGCCTGTAGTGACAGCACAAGGGGCGATGGTTTTTAAACTGGCTGAAGGCAGATTTAGATTAGATATTAGGGAGAAATTCTGAACTGTGAGGGTGGTGAGGCACTGGAACAGGTTGCCCAAAGAAGTTGAGTATCACTCATCCCTGCAAATGTTCAAGGCCAGGCTGGATGTGGCTCTAAACAACCTGTTCTAGTCTAAGGCTCCCTGGCCATGGTAGGGGAGTTGTACTACAAGATTTTTGGGTCCATTCCAACCCACACTATTCTGTGATTCTAATATTTATCTCTGCCTCCTGTAGAAGCTTTGCATCTTTGGCCAATAGCTAATGAAATCAGGAAACTTAGTTCTCTCCTGCCATACACAGCTCTGACGATTACAATAAGCACTTGGACACCAAAGCTTTTAGTAGCACTCCCTGAGCTACTAGTATTTTTGACACCAGTCCACACCTAAATTTAGCAATTCCCAGACCTAATGTCAGCACAACTTTGCTATTGCTGATTTAGAATAGGGCTCTGGCACAATATTCTCATTCTGAAAATAGCTTCTAATTCTTTACCCAGGGCAGAAGTGCTGTCCTGCTCTACCCCACACAGCCTGATGATTCAGTGATACACTTATTCTCATGTTCAGAGTGATGCACAGACTGGAGGCCCCCAGTTCTTGTTAGACCAATAACCCCGACCCAGATAAGATACACTGAATCTAAAGGATTATCATATTTAAATAATATCCAAATCTACAGTTGGAACCTCTCATTTAAGGGCACAAACACCTTCAGGCACACAGGCTGCACACTCCAGGATGTGAATATGCAAAGTGACAGCTGGCTGCTGGCGTGCAGGTGGTCCCAGATGCTCCACAGGTTACCTCAGTATGTAAAGTAAACTTTATGGGCATGTTCAGAGGACAAGCAGTGAGTCTGGACTGTGTAGATGCTTGGAGATTATTTTGCATGTGTACAGAAGTGTTCTGTGCTTACAGATAGCTGAGGCCACCCCTTATTCTTAAACTTGACTCTCTTTCATTAAAGTCACAAAAGTGATACCTCCAACTTCAAACCCTGGAACTGGTCATTCATGAAGTTAATTCCATCTGAATATAAATGTAGGAGAGGTTACTGTCTCATGAGAATTTAATTCAGAAATCAGGGATTATGCTGCTTGTGACATGCCTCACCTGAGTACAAAACCACCAATGCCTTGCAATTTTCAGCTTATTATTCAGCAGTAATAGACTTGAAGGTTATTGAAACATGAATAACACTGTAACTCCTGCCACTGCACACCAATCACTTCAACATACACATTGCTGTGCTGGTAAGTGATCTCTGTCAAGGCCATATTGACTCACTGAGAACACCAAAGCCACACGCAAGATTTGGGGGTCATCTCATGAAAAGAGTGGAACTGTAGTCAGAAAGCCTTGGAACAGATGTCACACTTCCATGTTTTCAAAATGAAGCACTAACACTGCCAAACAGCCTTCCAGCCCTGGTTGTGAGGTGGACTAGAAAAATGCTGGGTTTATCAGATCCAAAGCAAATCAACCAGAAAAATATTCCAAATTTACAGGACATTCAGTTTCCAATCTGATGGAGATTGCCAATATCACCTTTTTGGATGGAGTTTTTTGATCAGTTTATCCACCCCATAACTATAAAGGAACAACTATGCATCTTTGCATGGTCCCAGTCAATCCATCCTGCCCCCTTCCTCGCATTTGGCAGTGAGTGCACACCAGCATGCACACTCAGGTAAAATGGTGAGCAAGAGCAGTTGACCTAACTCAAAAAAGAAAAAAAAAGTCATACCAGCTGCTCAATTGCCAGCCCTGTAGAAAGGATACAAAGGGACTACATGAGGAGGGTATGGGGAGAGAGAGCAAAAGGTGCAGCAGCAGCAGCAGCCCTAAATGAGCTTAGACTGACTGTGAAACCATCTTCAGAATAGATCTATGTATCAGATTTCTGGCCAGAAAATCACACCACAGAACACCCGAGCAAATAATTTCCCCACAATAACATTTGAACACAAATTAAATAATATCCCAGCAAAGTAGTCGATGCATGATTTGACCAGTTTGCTACAGGAACAGGCTGCCTACAGCCAGTTGCGGAAATGAACTAGAAAGAGTTGCCTTTCTTGAAATTTTGTCAAAAATGCCCAGCTCTGTTATACTTACAGTCTAAGCACAATCATGAAGTTGTGAAACACTTTCACACTTCTCACACAAGAAGCACCTCAAGGATACACAGAAAGATGCTGCTTTGGCTTATCAAACAGAACTGTGCTTCTGGTTTTCTTAGGTTGTCTTTCCATTGACTGAATATCCCCTCTCATGAATCTTGGGCCTGGACTATAGTGGGCTGCACAACACAACAGGTGCTGTTGGATCATGCCAGTCCCTCCTGTTGGGATGGGTCTGCAGGATGAGCACAGCAGCAGCTGGGCCAGAAGACCCCTCTGAGAGCGCTGTGTGGCTTCCTCAGGGCTCCTTGTAGATTCAAAGGCTCAGAAGCATTAAATGACAGATCTCTGATCCCAACCTCCTTGTGCAAATACTTCATTGGTAAATAGACTTCTGTGTTACAAAGTATTTTATGGAATTTCCCTACAACCTTCCTCTTCCACTGGGCAAGAATAGCTAAAACATGTTGCTCGTACCGTAGGAGGTAGTAAGAGCACAGCACCTCAACACAAATCTGCAGGAATTACAAACCATTCTACAAAACAGTAACATCTAGATATTTCCCCATGTTCTGTTGAACCTTATCAACTCATTATTTACTCTGAAACAGGGCCTGAGGTTTCCAGCTGGATGTGAGGCCAATGGGTGGCCCATACAGGAATCAAACCCACAACCAAGTCTGATATTGGTGCCACGGTGTGACCGACTGGGCGAAATGGAAAGGCTGTTGGGGCAGCAGGGCCCATCCCTGTGCCCTGCCTGCACGGCCCCACATCCTGCACTGACACACCACACTGCTCTCCCTGAACAGTGACCTGAGCCTGTGTGTGCAGAACAGCGTGATCACAGCCAGGGCAGCTTTCCTGGGGAAAACCACGTTTGAGGGGCCTCTCAGAGCAGCCAGGCAGCCAGGGCTGCCTCCTGCTTGGCTGGGTTAGAGACACGGCCGGCTCCGAGCTTCTGCCAGGGCTGCGGCCGAAAAGGGATCTTTAAATGTCATTTATAAACAAATAAGGGCGGTGCTCTGAACAACTCTCTACCAGCATCACTGGTGGGGGGGGGAAAAAGAAAGGTGGAACTTAATTTCTAAGTAAGTTTTATCTCAACAAAGGGCCTAACAAGCTTTGGTTTAATACAAAGGAAATGGAAAGGGGAAGGGAAAGTGGAAATGAAAAAAGGGAAGGGAAGGGAAGGGAAGGGAAGGGAAGGGAAGGGAAGGGAAGGGAAGGGAAGGGAACTCCATTTTGCATTCTGTTTACTGAAAAATAAAATCTATGAAGAGATACAGATAGAAACTTTCCTACCGTAATTTTGGGTCAGAAGCAGGATGAAGTGTGATTACTGCAGTGACATTAATAGGAGAAAAACCAGATCAATCAAGATGGAACATTAGTGAGGACAAAGAAAGGGTTGTTGATCCTTCAAGCAAATGTCGCTTTTCAGGAAAAAAGTGGACACAACTGTATGACAAACTCAGCTTCTTTGCAGTCTGATTAGAAACAGTCATTTTTGTTCAATAATCGAAATACCCATGACTTTGTTTTCTATGGACCCAGTTCTTCAAATCTTGTAATTATGTCTGAATGATGTTTCCACATAAACACACCTTAAATTTTAAAGTTATCTCCTGATTTTGAGTGTGTGACTCATTGAAGCTGTATTTTCTGGGAGCTGCATCATCCAGACACAGATAATGCAGAAATGACACTTAAAAGTAAGAAAGAAGAATAATGTATGGGAAAAAAACCCACCACATTTGTGGACTAGTGAAGGAATCAACAATTATCATTTTGGTAAGAAAAATGAATGATGCTTTGTTTATAAGGTTATTTCTATTGTTATTTAAATACTGCTCAGAAAACATGTCAAATCTCCACAAACTACAAACCCACAAACTTTTCCTTCTAAGTTGAACTGAAGATCACACAGAATTATATTTTGTCTTACTCCAGAATCAAACAGACAAAGAAAAATCTGGGAAGGCTGCTATAAAGTATTTAGTCATACCAAGACACACAACAGGAGAAAGGAGAGATCAAGTGAAACACTCCTGAGGCCTTGAAGCTTCCCAAGCAAAACCTGTATTGCAAAACAACACATCCTTCCATAGGATCATCAGCTGCTCAGGTTTTACCCTTGCTCTGCTTTTGCTGGGTGACCCTGACAACAGTATTCCTATCTCTATTACCTCTCTTGAGTGTGAAAAGAAAAGAATTCCTTGCCTTACAAAGATGTTGTCAGATTTATGGTTGCAAAGTGACAAACAGACCCTAATTGTTGTGATATGCAAAAGTTAAATTTCTGTGAAGTCAGTGATGAGGTCAGGAATGATTCAGATCAATCACAGTCATGTGAAAGAATTGGAGATACACAATGGGTTTGTGTTTGGTATTTATAGACAGTGAGAAATCTATGATTCTGTGATTCTGTAAAATTACACAAGGCACAGCATTGTAGTGACTTTTCAACTAAATTTGAATGCCATTTTTTTACCCAGTTTTTCTCTGTACAAAAGTTTGGCAAAAGCGTATTCAGAGAAGGCGCATTCATAGCACTTTCTTGGTTTGTTTTTTAAATACTTCTGTCTCAATCCTACTGGCCATGGAGACTGACTTTCTATTGATGTTCTTCAATGAATCAGGCATTCCTCTCAGGCTGGTGTAAGGAAGTCACCAAGACTTGTGGGGAAGGTAGAAGAGAAAAAGAAACCCTAAATCATGCCCTTTTTTACTCCTCTGAAGATTCCCAACAGCAGAGTGAGACAAACAAGTTTCACTGTGACCTACAAACTAACTACCCAGCAATAAGATGTTATTTGGCACCTCGGAGACTTAGAGGAGCAATTATCTAAACTTTCACGGCGTCCCCTAAGAAATTTTGACGATATAAGTACTTTCGAACTTTCAGCACATCACTTTTCGCACTCTAGAGTGTCCGGCGAGAGACGGAGTTTTCCCAGGTGGCAGACTGACTGCAGCCTCACCCTCGCCAGCTCCTCGGGAGCAGCGCCGCGG